>JAOUZG010030984.1:3285764-3352732 GCA_026289955.1 Argiope argentata | reverse complement strand
GTGGCGCTGATGTTTCCCCTAGGTGACGTTGCCACAGTTCCGTTACAATATGTTATTAACTTAAAAAGAATATTTCACCTTAAATGTAAAGTATCGGTTTTTTAGAGTTTCTAACAAAACATTTTTCTATAAGTTGAGTTTCTATAAATTAAGCTAAACTTAGTGTTAGGAGATAAAGTATAAATTAAAAAAAATGATTGTCCAACGAACTACATCAAAATAAATTTATTCCAAATTAAAATGGTACAATTATTATTTATGAAATTTTAAAGTCTTGCAAAGAGATAAAAAAAAAGTAATGTTTTAAACATCATAATTTTATCAATATTGATGCTTTTACATATTAACGGAAACCAGAATTGTCAAAGCATTTAAGATAAAGCTTCATGAATTTCGCGATTTTTGTCCAGTATAGAGTTCTGCTTCCTAATTTTGAAAGAAAAACATCAGCGTTTTGTCAATTATCATGAGCGTTACATGTGCCCATTGTATTCTATCAGAGAAATTGCCATGTCAGATAACACAGATTTTGATACATAGATGCTTATTGGAATACATTCATCTAGAATATTGCCAAATTCAAACTTTTTAGATATTGAAGGAGCACTGTTTAAGCCGTTGTGACATCATAAATGGCTTGTAAAAAATGATTGAATGTTCATCATCATTTTTTAGATCTATCAAAACTACGGTATAAGCTGTTGTGACGTCATGTGCGACATGTAAATAATGATTGCTGGAAGTGCTACACTGGAGGGAGAAAAAGATGACTGATAAGGTGCAAAGGATTTTGAAATGCACGATAGCTCTTAATTAAAAGCAATCGTTTTCCCAGATAGTATTAGAAATTTATAGGATATATTAATTGCAATTATCAGAAGGGATCACCATGATACGAAAATTTGTGGCTAAAGGAAAATTCAACAACTTTCAGCGACATTTCGTAATTCTATTAAGTGGCACTAGTAATTCTGAGCTAACTGAACCTCACATACAAATCTCATTCATAATCTTACTCTCTTACATTAATGACAACAAATAATTTAGTTTATTTTGTCGAAATTCGCCCTATTTCTGACCAGCGGGTTCTTCTATGCTTGCAAATAAAACAAATAAAAAAACATTTCCTCCTGGATACGTCTTGGTAACTATGAACAATGGACATGGCTATGTAGATATGAGTTCAGATATTTTGGTTTTGTCTTGGTCCATGCATTGTCCTGCTGATTACTCGGCCATGACAGTTGGCATTCAGAGTTTTATGGAAGATCTTGTGCATCCGTTTGACCAGTTTTCCTTTCCTGCTGTACGGAGGCCTCTCTTAAATACATTGAAAGATGTATTCAAGTAATATTCTAAAAGCATGAAAGTGTTCGAGAAAATCTAATCAAAAGATATATTATCAGATTAATCGATTATTTAATATTTATATTGATGTTTATAGTAAATACACAATAATTGAAATTTTTATTTCACACTCAGAATTAAAAACTGCTCTGTAAAATGAACAGTTTCGTATTCCTTTAAATTTTCCGAATGATCTTTGAGCATTCGTCTAACTTTATACAAATTTTGCTGCAAATAAAAATGAGATTTAATTCACTTCTAATAAAGATTTCCCCCAATTCTTCTCCAGAGGTAGTTTTTTTTCGCAATTATAGGTCTAAATACGATTGATGATATCGTGTCCGCTTTTCACCACGGAAAGAAGGGTGCAGTAGCTTCTGACGGTATGAACCCCTGATCACCCGAGGGCAAAAGTCTAACTTCTAGCTCATATGAGGATGAAACACACACCCACGCGCTTGCACAACCCCTTTTTTACAGGGGGCCCATACACACATCTCACAGATAAAATACAGAACAACCGTGCTCGAACCGGCACTCACAGAACATGAGGAAGACGCGCTACCTCTGTGCCAGAAAGCCAGCCTAATTACGATTAATTGATATGAGTGTATTATAATTATTTTATAGTTTAAAAATCTTGTTTTTCTGCGACTTAGATATATGTTATGTTAATGTAATAGCTTTTAGGTTTATTAAAGTTTCTGCTAATTTTTCTTAAAAAATTGTCTCTAATTAAATTAATATGATATTCGAAAAAACTATTTCTCACAGAATGGAGACAAGAAAGAATAAAAAAATTTATCGAATTGCAAAATGGGCATAGATTTGAAAATTTTACTTTCGGCTAATACGATTGCAATGAGTGAATTCAATTCATAATCGTGACCAAAAATATTAAACTATTTTCCAGATATTGAGTGACAAGAATCTATTTGGATCAAATTGTTAGGTTATATTATGTATTCGAAGGCTATAATCATTTTGAGTTAATTTAGTTATTTGATTGCACCATTTCAAATCAACACTAGGGTAATTTTAGGGTGGACTTTGTAATTTTGAACCGCTATAAGACGATGAGTACGAATATAAATTTCCGCATCACAGCTGTGGTAGAACTTTTGGTCACAGCAGATTTAACGTGCACTAGACCCGATTACACGGCTGTTCTAGGCAAGTGCCGTAAGTAACAACAACAACAACACGACTGTTCTTTAGTGGAATACTGTAATTTCTAAATGCAGGCTTTACCATAAGACCACCAAATAAACTTTGGGATGAGTGTGAATAATTAATGTAATATTTTTGAAATTATGTAGATTCTAATATCTACATAATTTCAAAAATCCTCATTCTAATATGAGGTAGAGATGCAAATGAACTATATAGAATTTTTGTCAATTCTTCATATATCCTCTACAGAAAGTATAGATGATAACTAGCATAAAATATTGATGTCTTCATAACTATTTTACACGTGAATTCTAAACATTAAGAAGCAATAGACTATTAGCACACATATCTGTAAATAATTAAATAGCACTTAAGGAATATGCAATAATCATGTATCTTTTAACAAAACTAACTAAATATTCGATAAAATATTTAAAAGGATGCTTCCTTAAAAATGAATTTATTGCTACTTGAAAAAAGGAAGCAAAAAGGGATACATTAAATGACTGCTTTTGAAGGAGATGAGATTTCATAATAACATTTTAAAATGTTTGTCTTTAATTAAAATAGAATAAAGAAGAATTACATATCTTCCATAAGGGTGAAATAAATATACCACGAAAAACAGCATATATATCGATTCATATTTTCTACGAAAATTTTAAAGTTTATAATTAGAAAAAAATTACGTATTAAAAATAAACATATACCCTAGACTTGCAGAAAAAAAGATATACATTTTTATTTTAAAAAAAGGAAAGGAGTATGGGTAAACAGGGTTAGAATATTGAACGGGAAATACAATGTCAAGAGTAAAAAGGCTTCATCAACTCGCAGCACGTCTAACAAGAGGAGCGTGAAGTGTATTGAAAGAGTCCCAAGAACTAAAATAAGTTTTTCTTTTTCAGGATTGACCGCTTTTCCACCTTTCTATTTACATGTGAATTCACTTCCTAAACTAAATTTGCTGAGAATTTCCTGAAAGGTTTATAAATTAATCTTCAACTCAAAATAAATAGTTTGATAATAAATTGCTTAGATAACATTTTTGGCTTACTTCCTAAGAAAAAGTGACTTATAAGGAATTGAAGGCTAGAAATGTTAATTTGATTCAGCTACAAAAAAGAGCTCTAATAGATGAATTTTGACGATTTCTTGGGAAATGTCTTTAAACAATTTTAAAATGTGATGTGTTATTTAAAAAGCTTTTCATTCAAATAAATCAATTCCGAAAAACTAAAGTTTTTTGATGGTCACGTAAAATGTGATTTTTATTAACTTTTAGAAGATATACAGGGTAAGTCAAAATGAATATAGCGATTACAAACGGCTATAACTATTTAATGAAAAAAGATATATCGATAAGATTTACACAGAATGTAGACGGAACTTCAAAATTTATTAACGTAAAGCGCACGTGCAGCCAAGCGGATGCCTGCGCATGCGCGAAATCGAACTTCGCAACGACAAGAAACCTGTTCAGCGCGGCGTCTCATTAGTGGAAATGGCTAGTCCCGTGCAGAAAGCATTCTCTGTGTTGGAATTTCACAGTTGCCGTTCTGTTATTACAGTGCAGAGAAAATTTCGTCAGCGGTACAATGAAGAACCTCCAAATGCGAACAACATACGCAGATGGCATCGGATGTTTGAGGAAACAGGATGTTTGTGCAAAGGAAAAAGTAGCGGAAGGCCACGTGTTATGTGAAAGACAGAGTGCTTGTGTTTCCCTTGCCCAAAACAATTGAAGAACTGAAAGTACGCATTTGTAATGCGCTTGAGTCGGTTAATGAACAAATGCTTCAGAATGTATGGCGTGAAATGGAATACCGATTAGATGTTGTCCGTGTGACCAAGGGAAGTCACATAGAACATCTATGACTTCTGTATATAAAATTTTGAAGATTCTTCTACATTCTGTGTAAATCTTATCGATAAATATTTTTTCATTAAATAGTTATAGCCGTTTGTAATCGCTATATTCATTTTGACTTACCCTGTATTATGTATATATATAGCTGTGCTTTGAAATCCTAGTAATAATAATAATAATAAACTTTAAATCAAAGAAAAATAAGATTTAAACAAAGTTCTGAAGAATAATTTCTTTTCAGCATTGACCAAAGACTTTTACTTACGAAACTTGCAGCTTTTGGAGTAATAAATAATTAGGCTAGCTGAAAATTTCTATAAAATTTGTAAGATAAAAATTTCAAGAACGAAATAAAAATTATTTATCTACATTTAGCCGTTGCAATTTAAATACCCATCTCTTTCCAAAAATCTACTTGAAGCCGTTGTATTCATTACTATGTTGTTGAATATATCACAAAATGAATCGTGGAATTAAAATGCACTTATGATTCTAAGTAATGGATTGAATAAGGATTTTATAAGGATAAAATATAGATTTTACTAGATGTGAAAATTCAGTTTTTAGTAATATTTCTCATTCATGTATTACTGATGAGATCTATACAGTAGTTTGATAATATAGAACATATCTTAGTGGTAATGATATCAAAATTAGAAGTAAAATAGATACATTAAAAATTAGAAGTTAGAAAAAATTAGTTAAATTGTATTCTATTCAAATTTATTTGGTATATAGGAATGAGAAAAACGAAATATGATAATTCTTATATTCCTTACACATGTTTATTTTATTGAATTACTAATGCTAATTTCTAGATGGTTGTAGGACTATCTCTGCATAGTAATCGATTCATAATTCCTGCTTCTGAGGTCCGCATCCTGGTTCTACTAAAAGTTAATTTTATTTAAATCCACACAATGAGATATTTGATACGGTTCAAAAATTTGAACAAAAAGATACTGGCTCAAATTTTTACATCTTTAGGCGATTATAATTCAAATGTAAAGGATAAATTCTAAATTGCTAGAAAATGAGTATTTAATCTAAATTAAATGTAAAGCTTAAATTGGTAAATCTAGATCTTTGGAAATAAATAATCATCTAGCAATTTAATTGAATTTGACAATATAATGTCAATATCTATTTTATTATTAAAAAAAGGAAAATGCATGTTTTGAGGAAAAGTTTGTTTGTTGATTTCGTGAAAACAACTACAAAGCTAAAAATAGCAACTTAGCAAAGTTTCAAAACAGCTCCTCATATTAAACTTGCGTCTGAAAATCTTCGAAACTATTTGAATGGATTGATTGACATTTGCGCATTTGTTTGTATGTTTTAAAGCGCAGTTAGGCATCCTTGCACTTGTTTGTGGATTTCAAAGTGAAGTTCAGGATTTGCGAAATCGTTTATTGATTTCAAAGTGAAGTTAGGCTTATCAAGTTTCTCAATTTCAGAAAGTTCCAACTTTATTGCTTTCATGTAAGATTTGTGGATTGTAAAACGGGGGACAACAATTTATTCTGAAGCAATACTTTCCTTGGATTTCTTATATTCATGTACAGAAACACTAGAGAAATAAATATATTAAATAAATCATACTGAAACTAAATTAATTAAAAATCATACTGAAACTAAATTAATTGGCAAATTAATTAACACGCAAAACGTGTGCAATAATGAAATTAATACATTTTTCAGCTGTTACATTTTAGTCTTTCCACTTTCAATTATCTATTTATTCAACTAATTATTCTAAGAAATATTTAGAATTGGATAAAAAGTAGAATTATATATATATATATATATATATATATATATATATATATGAACTTGAATTTGAAATAATAACATTGATTAACGATTATTTAATTGCAGTTATATTTTAAATAGTTACTAGAGAAGTTTAATTAAATATTTTCAATTAGGATATTTTACTTAAATATTTTTTTACAAAAAAAAATGTGAACGATTTTCGTATCTCGATATTTTTAATTCTATATGCGTTATCATCCTGGCCCATACTTTAAGGAGAGTTCTAATGAGCCAATGATACATTTTGAGATAATATATGATACATTTTTAGAGATAATGTATGACATGATACATTTTTAGAGATAATGTATGATAGGATACATTTTTAGAGATTCATATGATACATTTTTAGAGATAATAATTAGAATTTCCGTAATTAAAAATCCTTTCATAAGCAACTTTTTTTGGAAACCAGTTTTTGTTAGAACATTATAATAGCTGCTGAGTTTTTCTGATTAACGAAAGAGAATTTCATATCATGAAACAGAGCAATGATTAGAATTTAATGCTACGATACACGTTTGTGCATTTGAAGGAATCGTAGGTTCCGCATTGTTCTGTGACAAATTTACCGTCTGATTTTGATAAATTACGTTCCCTTCAGCGTCTGTATCAAACCATTAGTGTAATCAGGACCGCTAACATGTTGTATATGACTCTGATATCCGGATTTCATCAATTCATGATATCGTAACTGGATTAGCAAATAGCATTATGAATGTACCAGTAAAGTTACTGTCCGAGTTCCGCGAGAAATCACATTTTCATTATTTATCACTTTCATGAATAATTCAAAAATACATCATATAGATTTGGTGTTTCCGATTCAGCAGTATTTCTGCGAATGTTATTGCAGAATGAATTCACTTCTTGCCATCAAGAATGACTGCCTTCTGAATTTATAAAGGACGAAAGCTATAGAAAAGCATGAATATAAAGCAGACGATCTGCAATAAGAAAAGGATAAGTCCTCAGAAGGATGATGTATGAAAGAGTGTATTCGTATTTCTCCTGATTTGACACATTTTATGATTTATAGGAATTGAGGATTATAATACAGTTGAAATGAAAACAAAAAAATCAATTTGCAATAAATTATGTTTAATTCTTCATTATTTTTCGTTTAATATATATTTTCACTCTGATTTATACTGTCGTTTACCGAAACTGTTTATATTTATTTCGCCTTCTCATTCTAATGTATTTAAAATTAGCAATTTACTTTAATACACGTTCAAGTCTTCATATTATTCGTCGAGTGCAGTTTTTCAATAATATTCGAATATTTTTTTATTCATATATGAATTAGAAAATTGATAAAATGCATAACAATTTAAGATACACAATTTTATAAAATTACCCAATTTTAAAGAACTTATCATTTAAGATACAATAAAAATAATTAGAGATGTAGTAGAACTACAGTGTATAAATAGTTTATTAAAAATACTTATAGGTCAAAATAATTAAAACCACTTATTATGGACTCAATTTTCAAGGTATAAAAATATATTAACAAAAAAATAAGGTCCGAGTAACATTGATTTTTTTTATTGGGGAATTTGGAATATAAAAATAAAGTAAAATTGTTTGAAAATATTGTGACATATGAACGTTTTTCATATATGCATTGATTTTATGCATTTAAGTTCAAACATATTTTAACATTCGGAATGTTAAGGTCATATAACCAGACCTTCAAATACTAAACATTCTTTAGAATTGTTGAAAAAAAACTTCTTTAATCACAAAAATACACATTTAAAATGTCTGAACTTAAATAATGTTAAATAACAACTGAACCGATATATTCAACTATTTCTTTATAAGCTTAAATTTCAATACAAACAAGTAGTATTCTTAGATGTTGTTTGCAACTTCAGTTGAATTCAATAATTGGGAACATAATTCTAAATTTGTTGTACTCGCAAAGACATTTCAGATATCTGCAAACTCTTGGACTTTATATATTTCTTTAGAGAAGAAACCTGGAATTCCCATTTTTGAGCAACATAATACAGACAAATGCGAAAAGATACGTTGTTACATATATTTTTGAAGGCAAACATTCCGTATTCTTTTGCCTACAGACCTTCTGTTTAGTATTTCCCGGAGTTTTTCTTGTTTTTCGCGTTCTTATCAACTTTGCCTTTTTTTCTCCCTTATTCCCTTTTGCTCCAGGTCCTGCCAAGAGCCATTTGCCTTTCTTGATTGTCTTTACGAGTTCCATTGCTTATCTCACCGTGAACATATGTAAGCCTTTATATCTAGACTATAATATTTGTTTCTTTCGGGTATTGTTATGATTCAAAGCTAATGAAAGCGATATGAAGCGGGCGATGACATTCTTTTTAAGTAGTCGGATAGAGGAAATTAGTTATTCCTATTGCTTATTTCCATTAGATAGTTCACTCTCAATATTTTTTCTGGATAAATGATTTGAATGTTATAAGTTTCCATATTCTCATGGGACATCATTAGTTTTTATAAGAAGCGTATATGACACAATGTTCAGTTTGTAAATAATAAATACAACCACTTTTTATCAAAGCTTTTTATTTAATATATTTAAAAACTGTTTGCCTTAGAAACCTTATTTTGTAGAAAAAAATGTAGTTTTTATGAAGTTTTTTTCATATAAGCATTCCGAATTTCAATCAATGTTTAACAATTCAATCAATGGTTAACAATATCATGCCTGCACCGTAATACATATCTGCAAAATGAAAATTTAATTTCAAGCTATACGCATCAAATACAACTACTCCAGTTGAATATAAAGATCTTTTATGATTCTTGTAGAAGAAAAAAAGAAGACAAAAAAGTGATGTTGGATCTCATATAGAGTTAAATTAGATGCTTGCAATGATACAAATGGTTAAATTTGATACATATAAATTGATTTCATTAAAATGATTTTTTTCAATGTAACATATTTAGAATGTTAGTTATTTTTTCTAAGTTTAGTTAAGTTAATGTCCCGGATAATCACACAAGGGCTATTAACAGCCATATCTCGTAAATTTGAGCCGCTATAAAATTTTCAGGACGATATCTGAGCATGTAATTCCTATCCAACTTCCGCGCCATGTTAGCTAAAAGTCAATGGTCTGCGATGTCGGATTTAATATAATCTAGGCCTTACATACCCAATGGATCTTTTAAACGAAGGGTCTCGAAAGCCGAACTTCCCAGTCCAAAGACAAATTTTTATCACTAAGCTACCATTGCCAATACTTTTTGTTCATAATGGAAATTAGGCATGCATTCCATACTTGTTAATATTAGATACGATTCACCTTGATGTTGAAAGCTTTTTCTTACCAGAGTGCTCAACAAATACCGGTTAAGAGGTGGATGGAATTTTGATTTCCTGATAGGTATAATAAAGGCATAAGTTTAAATGAATAAGATTGAGATGATGAAACATACCTATCATTAGAGTGATCGGATCCTAGCCGGTGAAATCCATTAAGATTTCATCCTTAGTTTTCGAATGTGTCTTCAAGAGCATTTAATTTCTCTTGATGCTTATGCAGGGTAGGAGTAACTATTTCTATTTTATTTAAAGCTTTTAAAAATAATAAGAACTCCTAATGTGTGGGCTTTAGTTATTCAAAACAATTAAGATAATAACATGTTAAACAATCAAACTAATTTAAAGTATCGATTTCAAAAAAACTGCTCTGAACATTTTGAAAAAATACCAAGATTAAATTTAACATAAAGTTAAGATAAATGTGAAGTAAATTTTCATTTCTGCATTTCTTTTGTTTTTTTAAGAAAAATAACAACATAATGGAAAATTATTTTTAAAAAACTTCTTCATAGAGACACATGAAAATATTTTTATTTATTAAAGATGCAAAGAAATAACGTTTACTTATGGGTTTCTTGTATAAACTCCAGAATAAGTCAAAGGTAGAAATAAATGAAAAATTTGAAATGGCGACATTTTAATTTTAAAATATGACTAATAAGAAACACATGTCTCTTGGAGAGAAAATTATAGACATTTGGGGAAATCATTTTGACCAGCTTGACAAATAAAAGTATAATTATGTGATTGACTTAGACATGTAAGTAAATACAACTGTCTTCAAATTATGAATCGTGCAATAATATGTAAACATTCAGTGTTTACAAATTATTGCATATTGTATATGCTAAGATGAGTAATGAGATTAAAATTTTGATTTAAGGTATATTGATTGGGATTGCACAGATGAAAAATAAATGATCCACAAGGACAGAAATAATATTTCCTGCCTTATCTTTTTTTTGTATCACAGACCAATTTCCTGCTTTAGTTGCTATATTTATTTGGAAATGTGCCACGATGTTCTAGTATGATGGATATAAATAATCATTTATAAGTTTCCTTTATACGTCACCTTTTATTTTTATCATAAAACGATAAAATACTAAGATAAAAATCTCGGTAAAATTTTACATATTTAGTAATAGATAATTTTATTAAAAGAAATATTAAAAATAAAATTTAGCATTAGAGCGTCCGAGATTTCGATTTACCGTTTTTTATCTTCGATACAGCGATACAAAATACATAAAATAATTGTAATAACTAAATAACTACAGAAATAACGTTCCACCGTTTAGTAGGGTTTAATTTTAAGATATCTTAATACTATTTCATGTAAAAATCATATATAATAAAAAACTGTAAAAAAAGCTTATTTTTGCAAAATGAAATAAAACAATTATATTTTTAAATATTCCCCTGCCAAAATAATAATTTTTGTCAGAATGCAAGGTTTTTAACTATTATTTATCGTTTTTATGCATAATATTTTGAACATACTTCATTTGCAATGGATACAATTGCAAATGAGATTTCAATTTTTCCTGTACATTTTATGTACACCATTTTCATGTAAAAGATACACTTCATATTATTGTTTAGTTGAACTTCCATTAAACTATTTCATTTTGCACTTTTTGCGTTTTACAGAATTTACTATTTCTTTAAATTCAATATTTTTTACTGGAATACTATCAATTTCATTTTCATTTTTTCAGATTCTATGCAGTTTCTTTCACACAATCTTATGTCTTAATCGGAATCTAAATTATAACATGACAGGACACTACAATCCGATTTCTTCTCAGGAAGCTCTCTCAACTAATTAGCACTTTCATTAGATATTAGAGATTTTCTACTAGTCATCGTTTCAAGGAGTCTTCTCCGCATAATATTCAAAAACTGAAAGAACTTTTTTATGAGCAGATAATTAAATGCTATGAAACGAAACGCTTAGACACAACAATTTTAGTATAATTGATTAATTTCCGTTGTGAGCCCAATAACACTGCATCCAAGGTCAAATAAATGTGCGAGCGTTACAGTAGATGGGAAAGTTTGTTTTACTAATGGTGTCTATCTTTCGTTTGCATCTAACTATCGATTGTTGAGCGGCAGCTATTTATAATGATTAATTGCCTTGGTGTCGAAAACTATATATAAACCATACCTGTTTGAACCTAAATATTTTTAAAGCAGTGAATTTAAATAAACGAAAAAATAATAATTTATTGAAAAATCGTATATATATGATAGGCTTCGAACATAATTTATATATGTTTTTTTTAGCCCTACATTGGTAAAAATTGTTTGTTATTTTTTCAAAGATTTTTATTTATATATACAAATGCTTTCCCGATTTGGGCCATTCTTTAAATATCGTGATGAGCTTTTAGTTTTTTGTAAAATTACCTACAATGAAGCGACATTCTCGCTTTCTTAACGATATTTACACATATTTCTTTAAAAAATAATTTACATTCAACCTATTTTTTCTCTTTATGACATAAATAGGCATAAAAAATTTAGGTGAAATATGCATTTTTTGTATTTCTAAAAATATACATACATATATTCTCCTTGTGTAAAATATAAAATTCTAAGCAAGTTAGTTAAGTTCAGCAAGAAACATATTTATAAGAATGCAGAAGCATGCTTATGTTTTAAGTTAGCTTTCAAAAAGTAAACTCATCTCACATATTTTAAAGCATATTTAAAAACAATTGGTGAAAAGTAAACAGCTTTTATGAAATAATAAAATAATATTCTTATAAATGATTATTTAGCAATGATTTCCTTGAAATGTTTGTTTTGAAAAAACGGAAATAGTAGTTACGAAGCGTGCAATAATAACTTAGAAGATAATTATGACATTTTCTCCTAATTATATTTAGTAATGCTATATAGAAAAAAATAATCTTGAAAATTCTTTAAAATTGAGTAAGTAAATTTAAAATACAGTTTGCCATTATCTGAAATATATTAGTACCAAATTTAAATACATCTATACTATATAAATACATGAATCGATTCCATATAAAGCGATTCACATGTTTCTATCATTATCGAGAATTTTAAAACATTCTGTTTTGAATAGCTATTCTATTTTTATTCATAACGAAAAGAATCTTTTAGAGAAGGCATTTTAACTTATCCCAAATTCACTTTATTTGATCTCGTATACTATTTTTATTATTTGATATGAGTATGATCTAGCCCAATACGTTGATATTTCAAGATTCAAGACATATATGAAAATATATTCAAGATATCAGAATATATATCAAGCATTTCCAATTCCAAAAAGTATTTTATTGCTTCACAAGTTTTTTTTTTATTTCAACGTTTCGAGATTTTTTAAACAAACATTGTTTACGAGCTACTGTAAAGTTGCTACAGCTTTTCGATTAAGAAAACATGTTTCAAGTTATTCAACTACTCTTTAAAAATTAGACCTTCTTATCATATTTTAAATAAATTTTGAAACAATAACTAATTAAATGAGTGCTTTTACATCACATAGACTAAAAATCTTTCAAAGATGAGCTGAAAAGGAGATTTTGCCAATGAAATTCGAACTCCAATTTGGTTAGAAGAATTTTAAACAATGTTTTATTAATATTGCTTCTTATTAGAAACCTGTATATGGCTTTAATAGTGAAATGAAACGAGATTATATATATTAATTTAATAGTGCAAGTAATTCAAAATTCCAAAATAAATCTTGGAAACTAAGGAATATGGTACAATTAAACATTGTGAGATATAGAATAAACAATAAGCTGATTTAAAATTTTTTATTTTTTGTAATTGGATCATATTTTTCTAAGTGATTAACTTAAAATGAAATTAATGTAATGGATTATAATAAGGTTAATAAAAATGCTAATATAATTCAAATACGTTTAACCCTTTGCTATTCAGTGGACCTTTTTTGCCTCTGTATTACTACTATTTTTGAGTGATTTTGAATTATTCAATGGTTGACTTATTTAATTAATTTAAGAAGGAAAAAATACTGGCAAAGAGATTTTATAAACCTTTTAATGATTTCATTTCATAAATTTTAATTAATAATAAGAACAGTATTTGTTATGTTATTTATTTTCTTGTATCCCATCTACACACTGATTTAAAATTCATTAATGTTTGTTAAAAAACCTGATACGGAAATCTCAAATTGTAAGGTTAAGTCTTGTTGTGGAGTGTTTGTGTATGATGTGGAAATCCTTTCATGTTGGGCTAGAAAATATATTTTTATATTATTGTATACGCAAAGGGTCTAGGAAATCGTTGGAAATGCCCCAGGATATCTGAATGTCGCAGTTCCAGCATTTTGAATGAAAGAAGAGAAAAGCCAACCTTGGCTTTCTTTGTGTGGCTCTTCTGCAAGCCAATAAACAATGAAAAAAGAGTCCCTTTGCACCTACGACCGAAGGAGATAAAGGAGAATAGATAGAGGCTTTGATATGGATGTAGAAGGCACAGAAAGCTGGAAATTTTTTGGGGTTGAAGAATAAATAGTGTCAAGTATGACTGCTATGTCCTAAGCAGTTTGTTTGGCACTCGGCATATGCGTTTAAGGACTATTAGAAAGTTAAAATATCCTTTATAAAAAAAACTTGGATTTTTAAATCTCAATTCCTTATTTCATTAGAAGGAATGATTAGTATTTCTATCGTTCTAATAATTCCATTGGATTCCATTACTCTCATCAATATTAAAAGGCTCCACATGTCTATTCAATGAAAATACAGAGAAACGCCCGAGACGCTTAGATATCAGTGCGAAATTCCTTCCTCTTTCGTTAGGTGGGATTGTTTGAAAATCCAAGGTGCGTTCTTTGTTTGTTAGAATATTCACGCTTAGGAGATAGAGGATTTTCTGAGAACACTCAAAAGATATTCTAGCATATATTTCTTTAACTTTGAGTTAGGCATGGACCGCTTTTATCTGTCAACCTCTTAAAAATATTGACATTGTGGGTTTTGAAGGGATAGATAATTTTTCTTAACTTTGAAGGAAAAACTTGGATTTTCCAATATTCTGATATAATTGAACTGGAATGATCTCACAAATGAAAGGGTTAATTTATAGATGAGCCACAATTATTAATATTCTGAAAAATAGAAATTTTAAATTTTAACTACCAGGAGAGTAAAATCAAATACTGTCTCAAAACAGAACTTTGAACTCTGGAGTCGCTCATGTGTTTATTTTTTTGGAACATTTTAATCAGTGCCTTTTCTTTTGATGATATTTTCATCTTTAATAAAATTTACTTCAACTTTCATTTATATCTTATCTACATAAAAAAACATTTAATAAAATAATTACTGAATTGCTAATTTTTAAAACAATTTTTGCTAATTTTTAAAACAATTTTTGACAATTTTTAAAACAATTTTTGCTAATTTTTATCAGAACATCTCAAGGGCATTGTGTGGTGTTGTGATATATTTTGAGACTTGCGTATTATTGAAAGTGGCTTCTTATATTATAGTATTTTTGAGATCGGAAGGCTGTTTTTTACATTATTCTGAAGACTTAATACTCTAGCGTCGTTCAATATTATATACTTAATTTAAGATTAAAAATCCTTTTAATATTTCGATTTACTCTTTTTTACAGGTAGTTATAAGTTTTTCTGTTATAGCAATAATGGTTTTAGTGCAATTGACTCTTACAGTATGGATCTTTTTGGCGCCATAAAGCGGTTTATTTTCTGAGTTCATTTGCGTGACTTAAAGCTTCAGCAATTTTTAATACTCAACTTTTCGAGACTTTTAGATCACTTGACACAAGAAGTTTGCCCAAATGATTGTCATTACCATGCATAATTTTTTTTTTAGTTTTCTAAAAGGACCTATAAAATATAAAAAAGTAATCCCGCAAGAAAATTTTAAAATTTTCTATAAATGCAATCAAAATGGTAATAAATAATTTTCATTTAACCAAATTTTAAAATACCTCTCAGCTATTCTGGTCTTTCTAAGATTTTGCTTACGTTGACTTTCCCAATACGGTTAATATTGAAACCATTAAGATCTTTAGAGATAATCTTCTAGAAGCTCGAGAAGTTTATGTTATACGATTTATTGAAACTGTCTACAATTCAAATCATATTAATGACTTTCACTTGCATGAGTGAGAATAGGTTTTCGATATTTTTGGCTTTAAAACCACTAGAAGATAAAAAAAACCTACGTAAATATTTATAATTTGAAATTTTAATAAGTTTCTTTAAATAAAAAATTTAAACTATTTAGTTTTTCTGTAGAATATATCAGTATATAGCATGCACTCTTTTTTCCTTTACAATTGTCTTGGGAAAGCATACATTTGTTTCTTATAAAAAGTTTTTGCTTTTCTGGATAGAGGAAAAAATACAAATATAATTGTTTTTATAGAATTCTTTAAAAAAATGAGAATTTTCTAAAAACTAAAATTAAGTTGCGAACAAAATTTTTTTTATAGCATCTTAGTTTTAGCAATTATCATTTGATATTAGATAAAAACAAAGGCTTAATTTGTAGTTTAACATTTTGGGTAATATATTTTCTTTTCTTGTTTTTTTTTAAGTATTCATAAAATGGTACTTTTACATAATTTTTTCCTCACAAAATGTTTTTTGTAAATTCTTCAATGACAATGACAATATGGATAATTTTTAACTCTTAGTGATTTGTATGGCTGATTATTTAACTTTGTATAGACTTTTGAGAGTTGTTTAAAAGGTATTTCCTCTTCAAACTTCCAAATATTTCAAAAAGTTTGATTTTAAAAATATATAAAGATTCTGCTATGATCGAACGTGAAACATTTAAATATTGCGTTTATTGCGATAAATAGTTCATGTATACTATTATAAGAAATTTCTAAGTACCTATTTAAAAATTAATAAGGATATAATAGTTTATAAAAGCAAGATAGAATTACCTTTAAATTTTAATATATGTTTTACTAAGACATAAAGGATTTTCGATTTGTTTCAGAATTTACTTATGAAGAATAATTTTAGAAACTCTTATTTTTATTTTTAATTCTGGAAATTAATTATAATGCATGAATTCTAGTAGATTAATGCATATTTCTAGATCTTGATGATGCTGAATGGAAAAGATTTTACAAAAGTAAGCAGGACGAACCCATAAAGAAAAAAAAAGGATACAGAACAGAATTATTAACATTTTTATTCAGGAAGACAATATTCTAAATTTAGATATAAAAATGTTTGTACCAATTTAGGGCAAAAAAGTTTTTTTATCTTTCATTTTAAAAAATCTCTACAGAAGAAGTAGTCAATAGTAGTTTCTAAAATTATTCAAGTCTCATCGAAATAATTGAAATTATCTTTATATGTTATTGAAAATAATTTATCTTCCCCACAACAAAGAATTTGATCTGATCTAGATAAGGTTTTACTGATCTGATCTAGATCTGGATTCTAGATACAATCTTATCATATTTGTTCATTTTTTCCCTAAGTGAAAAACCCAGCTAGAAAGATACAAACAAAAATGCATTATTCATATCTACACATCGAAGCAACACAAAAAGGTTTCTGTGACTGAAACGATATAATCTTTTCTTTCTTTCTTTTTTTTGCTCCTCACTACAAAGTTAGAATTTTTGCTTGGAAAAAACTTTTGAATTTAAACATAATATTCCATCGGCATTCTTTTGCGGTTACATTTTACAAAGATGAAAATCTTATCAACTCCATTTTAGGTGCGGAAAGAGTTGGGAATAAGCGGATCAATCTTATTTACTTATTCCCTGAGAAATCCGTCTTTTGACCGCCCTGAATCTTTTCCTTCCCTCGAAGTGGATTTTCACAAGATCTTGAGATCTATTTAAGGAGAAATAACACTGCAGAGAGTGAATAAGACTACATACGAGATAGAAAAGTGATATAACCTCCGCGAAGATTCGCACATTCTTTAAGAGGAGAAGAATTTATATATCTCGACCTGTTCTGCTGGTTTGGAGCAGGCGGTTTGAAAGGAGATTCTTCTTCCCTCTGACTTTTTTTCTCACTTCTTAAAGCTTCTTTAGAAATTTTAGCTCGGAAGATGCGATGGTGGTGAGAGGCGTCTGAGAAACCTCGATAGAGATGTCAATATTTGCAAGGAAGGGCGAAATTTTTAAAAGTTTTTCTTCCCTCCCTGCATTCTGCTTTCTTAAGACCTTGTGCAGCGGATAAAGTTTGAAGCCGAATCCGGAAACTGTCATTGTAGCGACATTTCCGTCGTTGATAGATGGTTAAAAGCCTGTGCGCCACTGTGACAGCCATCAAAGGCAACCTCATTTGTCACATCTTAAGAGATGAAGACAGTCTATTACCGGACAAGCGAAATCTGGAACTACTGTTCTGTTATCTAGACTGTTAGGCAGCTGTCAACACGAGAACTTATATTAGCTTTGCAACTCGTCTAGTGATTTATTTAGGGGAGTTTTGATTAATTGTCGGTGGGGATTTTATGCAAAAGAAGAAAGCGGGGGGGAAAGGGGAGTTCTCATAGATTTTAATTAGTTTGGCGAAGTTCAAGGATGAAATTTTGAAAAAAAATTTAAGAGAGGTATTTCTTTTCAATATAATGATTCATTTTGTGCAGACGTTGAAACCTCTGTCTTAAGCTGTTTGTAAGGAGATAATAAGTAATCATATCCAACGAAAGGTATGGATATTTCTATTAAGCGCATATTTTTCGAAATATTTGTTTGTATTTTTTTGTACACATACTCATATTATTTTTATTTTGATGGAGCTTTCTGATTTCTATATATAAAAATGTTTTAAAATTAATTAGATTCTTACGTCTTTTTATTATATTACATTTGAATAGAATATAGGTTTAATGTTTAATATTACGCCTTATTTTATGCTACTTATTTTGATGAAGGTTTTAGAACCTTAACTTTTTGTAAATTTAATTCAATTTTTTATTTATTGTATTATTGATTTATTTTTCTGTATTTATAGTGACAGAAGTGTCATTGTTAAATTTGTTTGAAATTTCTTTGCATATTTAAATTAATTTATATACATTTCTTAAAAATAAGAAATTATAAAATTATAGTGTGCGAAGTTATTCTTTTAAATAATATGAAGGAGTGATTCCTTTTTATATAAAATCTAAAAGAAAATAAATTGAAACTAATAACAATGTTTGAGGTGGTTTTCGTTGATCATATATTTATCATTCAGTGACAAGGAAAGCATTTTCCTTGCTGCAGAGTTAAGATAAGATAAAAAAACTACATGACGTACACATTTATTGTGAGAATATTTCTTATTTTAACATGCACATACCCACACGCATACATACAATACATCATGGGTTTTATACCCTCTCTATTTTTGATTTGTAATAAATATTTTTATTTTCAAAATTCCTATTTATTCTGTAAGTAATTTCTATTTATTCTATAAGTTATAGAATAAATAGAAATTATAAATTATAATTTCTGTTTATTCTATACTAGAAATTTATATTTATTCTGTAAGTAGTTTCTATTTATTCTACAAGTTTGAAAAAAAATGGATAATTGAACTTAAGCCGTACGTAGATTTTTTCAGTTTTAGAAAAGAATATATTTTTTCAATTTAGAATATATTTCTTCATCGTTAATCTGAAATTCAAGAAACCAATAATATCTTTGAATTTACCTCAGTGTCCTTAAAAAACACGATTTCTACCATTTTTTTATATATCACTTATAATATATCATTAAATATGAAAAATGAAAATGTAGGCAAACAGAGATTGTGATTGTAAGATAATTTAAATGCAATCAATTTTTGAGCTGAAGGGTTAAAAAATTGGACATTCTTCTGATAGTAAAATATTATAAATGCCGGAAGGGTTATTATAGATTGTTTGATTACAGGAGAAATTTTTTCTATCACTTTTGATACCCACAGTCATTTAATTATTTATATTTAAAAAGTATGTTATTCGTATAACTGTTGATATACAATCTACTGTATCCTGATAACTACATATCTCTACGCATAAAGAATGTTAATACATAAATGTATGTTAACAAAATTTTCAGTATTTTTTTGTTAAATAAAATAATATAAATAATAATATTGTTGTTGTTGTGTCAAATGGCACCTGTCATGGACAAGCCCGCTGCTGAGCCCAGCAGCAGATTTAAGCCGAATGAAGTGTCTCTTGTATTTGAGTAGCGCCAACTAGGGCCAAGAGTACGACTTTGCTACCCGCTCACCACATTCGCTTGCACAACCCCTTTTTACAGGGGGGCACATTCACACATCTCACAGATAGCATACAGAAGAACAACCATGCCCGAACCGGGACTCGAACCCGGGAAAGACGCGCTACCTCTGTGCCAGCAAGCCGGCAAATAATAATATAAATAATATAAATAATAATAAAAAAAATAAATCAAATTTTGTTTTATCATAGAAATTCTTTCAAAATTTATGTGAGTGCAAAAAATGTCTACTCAAATAATATACCATCTTAATTACTTTTTAAACAACTTTTTTCAGTTTTAGAAAAGATATTTATCTGCCTTTTCAGTAACTTATATCATTGCTTTTATCCAATAATGCCCCATATTGTAAAAATCAACCCTTTTTTAAAAATAAATTACATTAATTATATTCGAGAATCTAAAAGAAATGTAAGATCTAACTGCGAAATTTGATTTAAAATTGAAAGTAAAGAATTTAACTTCAATAAAAATTACAGATTCGTAAGCAAAATGCACTATGGTGACAAGGAGTAATAATACCCCCTGTAAAAAATAATAACATTACCTTTCACTTTATCTGGAGTTTTTACCACAATAATTTGAGAAATTGTAACTTTTTTAGTTTTAATAGACATTTTAAACCAAGGTAAGGATTTTTTTTAATTCCCTAATCTCAAATAAATTAATATCAGTGAAACGCGACGTTTCCTTTATGAGGCAAAAGTAAAATTGAGGGGCTCTAAGTATGAGTAATTTTAGCTTTGCTGCCTCGTCATCATTTTTTAAGTGTATCAAGTGAATATAAATGGATTTCATTAAATGTTTGAAATCAATTTTTATACAGATATCATTATAGATCGTACAATTTTATTTATGTTTTTCTCACTACATAAAATTATATATTGTCTAATTAACTTTTAATTCTTGCATTTATTTAGTAATCTTATTTTTGTATCTTAGTAAAATTGACTGTAAAAATGTTGAAAGATTCAAAAACCATTTGATATTTTTTAAGAAATTATTGCAATTTTGAGTTAATTGGAAATTTCTTACCTCTGATTATAGGATGTATTTAAAAACACTAATCTTTTAAATGAATATACAAATGTTTTTTAACTCATTTCTCTAAAACATAGTTTTTCTTTTAAGATTTACTTCAAAGTTTGAAAAGCTCTAATTGCACTTTTAATGAATACTAAGCAAATATTGATAAAAATGTCATCATTTATATTTTTAGAGCCAATCG
The DNA here is from genome assembly GCA_026289955.1 of Argiope argentata. Classification (NCBI taxonomy): domain Eukaryota; kingdom Metazoa; phylum Arthropoda; class Arachnida; order Araneae; family Araneidae; genus Argiope; species Argiope argentata. Next base: position 3,331,729 of record JAOUZG010030984.1, on the reverse strand, counting down.
ACTAAAGGTACATTTTTTAAATTGTAAAGCAGGACAAAAAAAACTATTGGTAAACATGAACAAAGTTTTCAGTAATTAATTTCTTAATCCATGAAGTATTTTTGAGCTGAATGAAACAAAAGAAAAAGTTGTAATTATTTTTGAAGTCCTTTTGGCATGGTTAATAACTGGAAGGCATAGAAAGCTAATTAATAGAAGCGAAAGCAAAACTATTAATAGTGTGCGTTTATTCCAATAAAAAAACGTATATATAGGGAAAAAACCTCAATGGGTAAAAAGTAATTAGCAAGCCAATTTTTTTCTTTGATTAATATCCAGAATTGTGAATTTATTTATATTCTATACAAGATCAATATATTCCGTGAAAGAAAATTATTCTAAGTAAAAATTTTAAATGCTCCAAAAGGAGTTTCAATTTAAATTGCAAACAAGATGCTATTTAGTTAGCAATAAAAATAAACGGAGTATGTCAAAAAATTACCATGAGCTTAGGTAATGACATATTTACCAAAAATTATCATCCACTTTATCAAAATATACACCAGGGAAGTTAAAACGTGGTCACACCACTAATTTTTATAATTTTTTTAAAAAAAATAATATTAAAATTGAGCAAATGAATATACAATTCGAAATCGGGAAGAATGGAAGGAAATTCAATTGATTTTCTAATTCAGATTTTATTTTATTCATTAACTGTAATATATAAAAAAATATTTATATTTTTTTCGCAATCTTTAGTACCAAATTTGTGTTTGAATAAGTATTTACACATAAAATAATGAATGTGACGCAAAAAATAAAAAAAAGAAGAATATAATCTTAGTACAGCGTTAACATAGAGAGAAATCTGGCACAGCAAACCAATTGAATTTCAGAATCCCCTGCATATCTTACAAAAGAAAAAAATATCTTTTAAATACAGCATGACATATATTAGATGTGTCATTATATACTGTTAAGTTTTTAACGTAGCGGGTTCGGATTGAATGGACTTTACTTGAGGACAGCACAAACAAATTTATTTACAGCTATTTACAGGATGACTCGATAAAGTAAAACTTCAGATAAAAACAATCCATCAGTCAACAGTCACTAACAGCGTAAATACAAGCCTTACGCAAAATAAACACAGACTGCAAAACAGCTATAGCACAACAAACAGTAAATCACAGCGATCTAAAATTTACAACGTTAACAGCAAGAGTAAACACAGCTCGCTAATAACAAGCGAGAAAAATAATCCGTTCGTCCAATGAGTCTCTACTCTAAATTTCAGCAACCCCGTCCCTTATATAGCCGAGCCAGCGAACGCCCAGAAGCAACGCGGCGCACCGTGAACGATCTGAGGGTTACCAGAATATTCCCCTCGCCAAATCAACTCAGCGGGCACATAGCTCCTACCAACGTTTTCTCCTTCGGAGTACTTCCGTGGCGTTCGCAGGCTTGTATCAATACTTTGAAATTAGATACGCTTTTCTCACTTGACTTTGAAATCAGTAATTTCTTTCATTCCTTTGAGTGTAAATAAAATATTTGTGTATTGCCTAGTTGTGAAATCATCACTCAATGATGCAATCAAATAGAACATATAATTTTTAAAATTTTTATAAGCATTGTAATACTAGATTTAATAGTTGTGTGTTTTCAGGAAATTAAAAATCTAAACAAATAATTTAACATTTTATTATAATTTAAAAGAATAATCTATAGATATCACTAAATATTGTGATCTAACTTAGCTGTGGAAAAATCATAAATATATATTTTTTATTTAATTTTTATAAGTCTTGTAATACTACATTTCGTAGTTGTGTGTTCTCAAATCCACACAAACAATTCAAGATTCCTTTTAAAAGTTAAAACAATAACCACACAAATGCTAATTATCTGAATAAAATAATTTAATTTTACTCTTTTTTCTCAAAATATTTTACTTTTGCTATAGATACGAAACTCTGCTAACAAACCGAAGACAAATTTTCCCAAAAGTTTTTGTGACAAAAAATCCTTTCAGGAAAAAAACCCCGATAGTTATACTAAGAGAATCTTTATTTTTTAATTTAGCTCACTAATTAATTCGATTAATTGATTCATTATTATATTACTTAATTTTCTTTGAATTGCCCTCTGTGTTACTTTTGTTGCTGATTTTTTTTTTCATGAGTGGTTAGGATTAGCTGAGGATATTATTTTTAATTTCTAATAAGTTGAAAGTGTCCGATAGAATTTCTTTCTACTCTAAAAGAATTAGATTCAATTTATTTGGAAATGAAGTTACTTATAGTCTTCTGTTTTCTTCATTAAGTTTTAGATATACCAGGCAATTTCAAACTTAATATAAGGAAATATAGTGAAGTAATCTGATTAGCTGGTATTCACTAAAATATATTAATACTTTTAATAGTAATAAAGATTAAAATGAAATCTGCTATGCATATTTCAATCTATCATGTTTGAATATAATTTCTTGAACGGCCAAGCACCACGTGCTCGTTCAAGTTAAATTATATTTTTATTCATTTTAATTGTTTCGTTGAATTAATAACTTTAGTATTGCAAACGATCAAAACAATTTGTCTCGCATTTATTATTTTAAAAAATACCCCATTTCCTATTTATTTCCTTTCATGTAATCACGTACTCAAAATCGTATTTTTATAGTTTTTATTTTCTGTAGTAATTAACTGATTTTTTAAATCAGACTTTTTGAAAATGCGATGGCAACATGTCCTTAATAGCTGATTTTTTTAGATATCCGTGAAGATAATAAAATTTCACTTTTTCGCCTACAGATTTTTTATTTTTTTTGCAAACGGATTTTTGTTGATGCCGAAAACTTCATCCCCAAAACAACATAATGTTCTAAAATGATAATAATATTTTAATAACAGTGCACAAATAATAATTCATACTGTTGGCACATAATTAAAACAGAGTTCAATAGAGAAGTGTATGAAATAATCTGAAATAGAATTAATGACTCTCACTCAATAACATCCTGAGTACACAAAACTCGTTCAGAAAATAGAAGATAAATTAACTATTACTACCTGCTCGCATCAAGGAATAATGTCGGAAATACAACAACTGCCCTATCCATTTTTCACGAGACAAAGCTTCCATGGTTTCCTGAGGGATCTTTGATGTCTTTGAGTATTAGAGAGCTAGAATATTTTAAATTAAATACTCATTAAAGATGAAAACTACATTAGTCGTCAGTTTTGAACAATGAAACGACCGAAAATTGATTTTCAGAAACAATCTCTTAAATGAAGCGCTTTCTCCTTCTTTGGTGTAGAGGACTTCTTAACGTCGGAACCTCGGATAATTAAGTTGATTCTACTGTAAATGTCGCATTCATTACGACACCTTGTCTGCTAAGCTAAAATTATGAGGCCCACTTCGTGTGTGAAAATTTAGCTGGGGCAAAGTGGAGCAGAAGGACTTGAAACATGAGCTCTGAGTTTAGGGTTAATTGAGGGCCTAAGCCGAGTGACAAGGCTTCCTTATGATGGAGCACTTTTAGCTTTCAGCACCCAAAATTGGGGTGAGACCGCTAATTGTCTTGTCAAGGGACTAACGAGCGCCAGACTCGCTTTACGGATAAGTGTTTTAATGTTCTGACATCCGCCGTTGATTTTAACCCTAGCTCCTGGCTTAAAAAAAATAAACAGGCGTCATTAAAATGGATCGCAGTTAACGAGTGAAAGATTGATTTGCATTGCTTTGGCAGATATCCATTACCAGAGAGAAATACTACGAGCGATTAACGGGAGGCGGACTGAGCATTTCATTTCCCAGGGTTAAGGATAACTTTCCAAAGGGGATTTCTCAGGACATTGTTACAAGATCTGCAGTTAGGGCAATTAACACGGCAGCCCATATTCGACTTGAGATGGCACTATGTTAATTTTGATGGATGAAACTAAATCGAAAGGCATGAAGTTTAACACCCTTCATTGATTCAGTTTGCACAGAGATGGGGCAATTTTTTAATTAAGCTTGCTTAATGAAATTAGGAATTAACGATCGAAAAATCGTTATTGCATTTTTTTGCTTCTAAATAATATATTATTTTATAATATTTTTTTCCATTTGACCTGATTAATGAACAGACTATAGATTTAGCAGCAATGAAGTTAAGGATAACATGTGAATAATTTCGTACTAATTTCCAAAGATTTGAGATGGCCATATTAATATAACTTATGAATTAAGCATTAATTCATTTGTAGCAATACTCTAATTCAGGAATATAATCAGTATGAAAATATTTTCTATCTATAAAGTCTTAGGTGTAGATTGCTTCGTCTGATTCAAAAAAAATATTTATTTAGAATAAAACTTTTTTAAATTTTTTTAAAAATAATGATTATTTTTTTTAAAAAAAAGTTTTCAGCAACATATAGCTTCTTAATAAACAAGCTACATACATTAATTTAGAAAATATTATAATATGAAAAAAAAACTAATTTCTTTCATGAGCTCCAATAAATAACTCTACTTTTTTCCCACATCTGGTAGGAATATGTAGTTTCATGTTCACATTAGTTATAGAAAAAATAGGAAATGTTCATTATAAAAAATTCAAGTTTATCTTTCGCATTGCAAAATTGGGAAAGTTGAGATAAGAGTTGGTACTTTTTAAGTGATGCTATTAAATTACAACGGCTTATCCCACAAAATATTTTATTATTAATTCAGCTTTATATAGAAATAAAATCGAAAAGTGATAAAAATTTTAAACGGCGAAAATTTAATAATTTAATCATTTTTAATAATTTATTAATAATCATTTTAAAATTTGACAAATTATTAATCATTTTTAATCATTTATTATTAATAATCATTTTAAACTTTCACAAATTGCCTGTTTCAAAACTTATTCAGAGCTTAGTAGTTAAATAATAAAACAATATATTAGTTGGACTTCACATGGAAAGTTTTCCTAAATAGAAAATATAAATAAATAATTGATTTTCAAAATTATAAACAAATAGACTCTGTAAGTCAATTTATCTTTGGAAAACATTTATGATGAAAATTAATTGTTATTTATTTACTCAAATTTACATTTTTAACTGCTGTCCAAAAATGTTAAAAATGTGAAAACATTAACATTTATTTTCAAATTTTTTTTTCAAAATTAAAAATAATAGTATTAATTAGTCTGTTTAACACACATTTGAAACAGACGAATAATTATTTGCTAGTAGTGAATCACCGTATGAAACAAAAAATTAATTAAGATTAATTCTGCGCATGCGTTTTTAATATTTCTGTCAAATTTAATGACGATAGACCAAGCTGTGCAATCATTTAATGTCAACTTGTATTTAAACTCATTGCAACTCTCATTAGTCTAAGTTAAGATAAGTTTTAGATATGCATTTTTTCTGATTTGGCATTGTACAGAATTAATGTCATAGGAAATCTAGCTGCATTCCTTAATAAGAAATGTAGCTGAATTTTCTATTTTGAGCCATGCTTCAAATTTCACAGCACCTTTTGTGGCAATATTGTTCAAACTGTGTATAAAAATGCAATGAGCCGTACATTTCCCATTAATTATATTAGACCCATTAATTATATTACATATATTAAAAATTCTGAAGTAGAGGAGTGGTTCAGAACCACGAGGTCCGCCCCCCAAAGCCCTAGGGTTAATAGTAAACTAATAATAATCCTAGTGTTTGTATATTGATATTGTTAAGAATGTATATTTGATTTTGTTAAAGAATGCACTAACGAATAAAGGTACCCATTATTGTTTATTATTACTATTAATGCGTGTTATAATAATACTATTAATCCTAATGTTAATAGTTACTACTAATAATGGTATTGATAGTAATTAATACCATTATTTTTAATTAAAAAATTAAATGAAAAGAAATGTTAATGTGTTCCATTTTTAAAAATTTTTGGACAGTAGTTGAAAATATAAATAAGAGCAAATAAATAACAATTAATTTTCATCATAAATGTTTTCCAAAGATAAATTGACTTACAAAATCTATTTGTTTATAGTTTAGAAAATCAACTATTTATTTATTGCAACAATGGGACGTTAACTAATCGAACCGAACTAAACAAAAACCGAAGTAGAGATAGTTTATGTATATGAGGAAGAAATGAAAATTAAAAACTGTATATTTGATTTTGTTAAAGAATGCACTTACGAATAAAGGTACACATAATTGTTTATGCATCCATGGAAGCAGAACACGCTGATGACGCAGATTATCTTAGCGTTAAGGAGATGTTTTGAAGTCATTACGGTAGGCAACCATGTTTGGCGCATTTTGAAATTATATTTGACCTTACTCCCTTTCTTTGAGTTACCAGTACATTTACAATTAAATTTCAATATATTAAAATAAAATTGAAAATGTGAATAGGAGAGACTCGGCGCATAAATAAGTCAGCAGCAATAGTGCTTTTTCTTTTACTTGATCAAATATTCAGTTCAATTCTATTCCTTTTATCGCAAGTTTCTAACAAGATTTTTTTCTTTTATTCTAAATTCAATAACCTCCATTCCATCACATTTCCTATTTTCGTTTTTCAAGTAAAGTTCTATAGGACCGTTCTGGATTTTGAGTCATTTCTCTTTTCTTTTGTATGAATACGCAAACAGATATGGAGAAAAAAGTCAAAGAAGTTTTATATATATTTGCATAGTCTTTAAAAACAAACTTAGGACTTTTTACTGATACAAGAATGAGATATTGTTTCCCCTCTAATAATTGATTTTCCGTCGTTCTTAACAGTATTTATCAGATAAATAAGATGAAAATGCGCATTTTTACCTCAACATATTTCTTAATAACTTTTCAAAGTTTTAAATTGTGTTAAGTAAAGAATACATAACAACAACCAGAAGGGTACTCTGCGTATATATAAAGGAATATTTTTGCGTAATATATATATCAATCACCTTTTTATATCTTCACCAATACAGATAAGTTTAAAATTGACATTGCTTGATGTGATGACATGGCATGTCTGTATTTTTCTAGTAAGATGTTATCTAAAAATAATATGGAACAAGATGTGTGGAGAGTTATTTTTCAGGATGAAATGATTCCATATGAAAGACATATGGAATGAATGAATTATTCCTTATGAAAGACACACTGAATGAATGAATTATTCCATATGAACGACACAATGAATGAATGATTCCATATGAAAGACACAAAAAATGTGAATTCTAATGCTCAAAATCCAACATTTTTTTTAATCAATGTTTTCTGGCATATTTTATTTGCTGTTAAAAACCCAAATCGTCATGAAGAAAAATAATTTTGATGAATTTTCTAATTCTTAATGAAAGGATTTCGTTTCTGATCAAGTGTTGAATGATAACAAACTTTAATTTCTATATAAATGCGTTTTTATACTTCTTTTTAGATGTATATTTTATGAACTTTATGAATTTATAATTAAGAGAAGGTGGTATGATTCAAATCTCCTACATTTTTTTAATGCATAGAAACCGAAAAACCCTTTTGATAAAACAATAGTTACATATTTTTATTAAAACATTGCCAAAACAATAATATCAACTTTTAAAAAATACACATTGATAGAAATATACGACGTATTAAACCTGCACCATCGTTCCTACTGAAGAAACTTGTTAATGAGGCTGGATCATAAATTTCTTAAGGTCTAAGTTAAAAACAAATAAACTCTCAAATTTATAAAAATATATACTGTATGAATCCAAATAAAAGATTTATGTTCAATATCTACTTCATCCTTTATTGCCCCATATAAAATCAGTTGGTCAAATTGTGTATGATGTCTTTAATACCCCTCAAGGTCTTTAACTATATTTATAGCTGCTTTCCATATTAATATAATCTAGACAACTGGTTTTGGTTTTAATTTAGTTACTTTTCTAGCTATCCAAACAGTCCTCTTTATTGTCGTTTCAATCCTCATTGAGGGGCACCTCTTAATTGAGGATGAGAAGCTTCCCACAAGATGTTGATTTTCGCCATCTTCGTGGGTACAGAAAAATGTGTGAGTTTGGCTTCTTCCATCGACGACGGGGCGTACTTCACTAAGAAAGGGTTATACCGTGGTCAATGTTGGCCAGTAGGACTCAACCACAGTTACTGCTAGTGTTACTGTTTCGATGGTCTAGTCATTCAAATTTTTCCAGATGCTTCCGGCGGATCGGAGTAGCCAATTTAAGGTTATCGTCCTTTCAATTATCTGAATATTATTCAAGCAAATTGCAACCACACATGTTTCATCTATGAGATTATTGTGTTTTTAATGAATTAAATTAATTTTTTATTCAAATATTTAATGATAGAAACATTTGTTCTGGGATTTCAGCTCTGCTACATTTTCTTATAAAAATGATTTTGCAAACTGCATTTCTATCACTATAACATTTATTATCTAATATCAGAGACAGGTATTTCATAGAATTAAGATTGCAACAAACGCGCCCAATATAGGTGGCGATTTGAATTAAGTATTTCTCCTCTATAGAAACAAGTACCTAACTCTGTAATTATATAATGAGGGTTTTTTTGGGGGGGGGCATCATTTTTGACGGTAATGAAACGGTTAAGTTTATGTAGTTAACGAAATCAAGAAGTTTCTGTAATTTTAGTAACTTCAATAACTTTAAGGGATAAAATGAAACTGAGCAATAACTTTAAAAGTATCTATACATTCTTATGATATGAAGCAAATATTTTAGAAATAATTAACTGTAGAGTGAAAACATCTAAAAGAAAAAGAAGTAGTTCATTTAAATAAGTACCTGGCCTCACTACATATATCTATAATAATATGATTAAAGTTATGAAAAAAGTGATGGGGTATTTAATGCGATTCAGTAGTTAAATAGTAAATAAAGTTTAAAACTACGAAAATTGATTGATTAAAAACAGATAAAATGTAACACGATGTTTTTTCCAAACATTTAATACAAAAAACAAACTCAAATTTTATACAATAATTTTAAGGTAAATTTGTTTCATATTTTGGCAATATTTTAATAAATTGCATATAACAACTACATTTAAAATGTGAAGAAATTTATTGCCGTATAATTTATTTGTCTCATGAATTTTAATATTATTGAAATGACAGATTCAATAATAAGCCTTAGAGGAAGTCTCTACACAATATATGCGTGTTTGGTGAAATATAAAGTTTTAATAATAAGCATATCTAAAGTATAAGGTACAAATTTTGCTTTAAAATAGAATTTTAAATGCAAATTTTAAGTAGGATTTTCTCCACGTTTAAAAAATATTCTCATAAACATTTCACATGCATTTCTGTGCATCTTTTAATGGAATATCTAACACGTTGCTCTTATATTTAAGGCATTGTTAGAAATCTCTCTACTTCTCAGTTCTGTCGTTTGTAAAAGCGGATGTTAGTAAAGTATCAAAGAATATTCATGAAAGTATGCTCTGAACTCTTTGAGATGATTCTTTTAAGAATCCCCCTTGCCTTTTGTTCAGATTTGTCTTCAACACAGCAGATTTTTCAGTTGCTCACATCCGAAGGCTATTCTGTCATTTTGGATTTGCATTTGTATTCGAAAAGAGCAAAGTTCCCAATAAGTTTATCTACATTTCAGAAATTTATTCAGTTTAACATTTATTCAGCTTATATTTTAGCTTCCCTTGTTAAAGAAGTAAGTACTGAATCACCATAATAATATCCTTTGATGCGGTTAGAGAATTAAACATTACTTCTGAGGCTTGTACAACTGTCTAACTGTATTACACAAAAACGTTATATATTGTTCATCTATTCAATTACAGTTAAACTTCATGCAGAGTAATTTTATTACATTATTTAATCAAACTCCGCATGCTTATTTTTTTAATGTTAATTATGAAACATATGTCTGTAAACTATAAGGGTATTATACTATTATTTCAATTCCTACTATTAACTCACACTCTCCCCATATATATATTTATATACATCTTGTACGAATTTACAATCGATAATAAAATACTGTATATTTATCTAATCAAGTTTAAGTACATTTTTAAAAACTTGTAGTGAATGACATTTAATATTAATACAGTTTTTAAAAAATATTAATTGATTAATTTTTATCAATTAATTAAAGATTAACTTTCTCACCAAAATTCTTCATTTCCCCCTCCACCAAACAAGTAACGAATTCAGTTTGTTTTTTCCCAACGCCAATGGGGTTAGGCTTAACATGTTTTCGGCCGATTATTTTAAACGATTCTGTTTATTTTCATATTGCTTGATGCATTTTAAATTAAACTAAGTAAGAAATGTCTAACCTCCATTGAATACCCCAACTTATGTAAAAGAATCACGCATTTTGCGTTACCACAATTGGCGCTGAAAATTCAATGCTAGTATAATTTTTTATCAATTATTTATAGTAATTGTAATCTTTAGCCAGGAATAGTCTGGTTAGTATGACAATGAATTCTCACCCCTTGGGCTGCGAGTTCGAACACCATGTATAAAAAGGAGAATGAAAAATTGCCAGGAAATTTTCTTGCTCTTTTGCCGCTTAATATTGTGACTCTGTCATATTTCTATGCATATCTACACTGAAGTGACACAAGTCATGGGATAGCAGTATGCAAATAAACAGAAGGCAGTAGTATCGCAGCAAAAAGGTATAAATGCGCAGTTCGTTTTCCAGAGCTTTCATTTGTGTTCAAGTTATTCATGTGAACAGGTTTTTCGTGATTTATGGCGGCACGACGAGAATTAACCATTTAACGGGCACAGGCTGTTTTCTTTCAAAATTTTCATTTGACGTTATATTTGGAAAAAGGAAGCTCATTTATGACCAAAAAAAGTATTTTTGTTAAAATTTTGTTGTTGTGTTTGTAGTTTATTACAGGAGTGGAAACTATATATTTTCCACCGTTCTAAACTAGCAATGACATTTTACTAACTTATTCAATAGAAAAATATGAAATATAAAAAATTTAACAAGTAAATATGATTTTTGTAAAACTATTTATTATTAGTTATTTCACAATTTAAAATTTATTAATTACACATGAAATAAGTGGTAGAAAATCCAGATTTAATGTAAATTACCAAATACATCATTCCAAATTATTCTGATGAAACAACATAACGAGGAACTGAACACAAAGTAACACTGATGTTGAACTTGACACTTTTGTCCGTTTCTAGTTAGTTTTAGAGCTGCATTATTTTCAAAATATTCTAAGGAGGTGGTAAGATAATTACCACAGCCTTAAAAAGGGTTAAGACTTTGAACGTGGAATGTTAGTTGGAGCTAGACGCATGGGTCATTCCATTTCGGATATCGTTAGTGAATTCAACATTCCGAGATCAACAGTATCAAGAGTGTGCCGAGAGTATGAAATTTCAGGCATCCCATCCCAGCATGGATATGGCAGTGGGCGACCACCTGCACTTGACGACCGAGTCCGCCGACGTCTGTGTAGAATGGTCAGTGTTAATAGACACGCAACACTTCGTTAAATAACTGCAGGAATCAACGTGGGACGTACGAGGGACGTGTCCGATAGGACTGGGTGGCGAAATTTGTCTTCCTTGGGCTATGGCAGCAGAAGACCGACTCTAGTGCCTTTACTGACAGCACGACATCGAATGCAGCGACTCTCCTGGGCTCGTGAGCATATCGACTGGTCCCTAGACCAGTGGAAAACCGTGGTGTGGTCAGATGAGTCACGATTTCAGTTGTTACGAGCTGATGGTAGAGTTCGAGTGTGGCGCAGACCTCACGAAGCCATGGACCCAAACTGTCAGCAAGGCCCTGTTCAAGATGGTGGTGGCTGCATAATGGTATGGGCTGTTTTTACATGGCATGGACTCGATCCTCTGGTGCAACTGAACCGATCATTGACTGGAAATGGTTAAGTTTAGCTGCTTGCAAATCACTTGCAGCCATTCATGGACTTCACGTACCCACACAACGATGGGATTTTTATGGATGACCATGCGCCATGTCACCGGGCCAGAGCTGTTCGCGATTGGTTTGAAGAACATTCCTAACAATTCCAGCGCATGATCTGGCCACCTAGATCGCCCGATAAGAGTCCCAACGAGCATTTATGGTACATCATCGAAAGGTCCATTCGTGCCCAAACTCCTGCACCATCCACACTTTCACAATTATGGACGTCTATACAGACAGCATGGCTCAATATTCCTGCAGAGGACTTCCAACGACTTGTGGACTCTATGACACGTCGAGTTGTTGCACTTCTCCGGGCAAAAGGAGGACCGACACGATATTAACAGCCATCCCATGACTTTTGTCACTTCAGTGTATATTAATTGTAATTATTTAATAAAGAGTAAATAAAATGAAATTTTTCTTTTTTAACCTCAGTAGGAATTGATTTAAAAAATGTTTTTTTATATTTCTTGTTATTGCGAATTTCATAAATATTCCATTAAGAATATTGTCTGTTGATCATAAGTATTTACTATGCTTTTATGGTTTCATTATAATGATTTTAATAATTTTAGTCTAAATCCTTTCCGTATTTATTTCTTTTCTTGTATTTTACTTTTTAAAGTACGAAAGCAGAATATTGTTATCGACAAAAATTTCCTACTATGAAATTTTGACAAATATACATGTTTGACTCCTCTCTAAATTCATAAATCATTTTTCTCTTAATTATGTATGTGTGACAATCTGTTATTGTTGTTACTTATGGCACTTGTCATAGACAAGCCCCGTTGATACATCGGCAGATTTTAAGCCGAGGAATAAGCAAGCGTCTCTTGTTTCAAGTAGCGCCAACTAGGGCCAAGAGTACGACTTTAGTTGCACATTCATCACAGTCGCTTGCACAGCCCCTTTTTAAAAGTATCAGAGTCCCATATCTCAGAAATAGCACACAGAAGAACAATGTCCTAACAGAAACTCGAACCCGGACTCCCAGAACACGAGGAAGACACGCTACCTCTGTGCCAGAAAGCCGGCATGGCAATTTGTTTGTTTATCAATTACATTGCTCAAAACAGATTTGATTTTAAAAAAGTATAATTTGGAATAAGGTCTTCACATTAAATTGCTAGATTTCTATTAAATAAAATATTCCTTTGAAATAAATTTTTAAAAAATCTGTCCGGCTGTCCAAATTCACCTGAACACAATAATTACAAAAGATAATGATCTAAATAAATAAAATTTACTCACAGATTTAGTATCTATAATTTATATCCATATCCGATTTCGAACCAAATTTGTCAAGGGGATGACCATCTGTCAATCTTTCAGTTCTTTGTCATGCATGCAAACGCGATAACTCAAAGTACAATGACTTAAAAAAAGGACATTCAGGATGTGATCTTCTAACTACAAATGTTGTTTTATATCTAATTTTCATTTTAATATTCCCTGTGAAAAGCATCAAAAAGAAATGCACAATTACAGGCGCTTATGTGTTAACCACATGTCTATGTTTAATAGCGAGAAAAAATATCAAAGATTGAACATCAGTTTAAGTGAAAAACGCTAGAATCACGTTAATGTTAGATCATTTGTAATTAGTTTTCACCAGCGGCATGCATTTAATATGCAAGTTCCGGCTTTCTCTAATATATTAAGTAGCGCATTAGTTTCAGATGGATGATAAGATTCTTATAACACGATTGGAGAGGGATAACATAGTTCTTAGAAGTATCTCAGGAAGAACAGTTAGAATAAAAACTGTTTTGAGTGGAGAGTTGGTTGTATGTTGGTTGAAATGTCCCTTTTGTCCAAGATTTACAATTGCCCTGCCTTAAGTAGTTTGCCTTTCCATTGCTTATCATAATTTTTAAATTTGTCTATCACAATCTAAAACTTTCTTATTCGTCTATTATACTTTTGAAACATTTTCGGCGTATGACGCCTACACTAAACTTGAATTCCTATGATTTAGGGTTCTGATAATTGCTAAAAGATAGAGTCTATGCAAAAAGCATGCGGACTCGTTTCAGTATAACAAGTATCCTGAAATAATAAAAATTTATAATAATTAGTAATATAACTTAAATTTATAATAATATAAAAATAATATAAATTTATGATGATACATAAAATATAAATTTATGATAATTTATATCTGAAAATATTATATATTATTTCCCAAACATCTATTAAAATTAATAATGATCCAAATTAGCATTAAATTATATTGCATTGCATCACATTGATCTACTTTAAAAAAAGAGTTTTCAGTGTTAATTAATACAAAACGTTTAATAAACAAATATAAAAAGGTTAAATTAGATAACATTTATAATGTTTGTAAGAATTGAGGATAAAAACATATATAAATGCATTATGGAAAAAATGGATTATGAAATCACAAGTGGACAAAGAATAAGACAATGTAAAACAATCCGAAATTAATATTAACATTAGCTTAAAATGTGATACAAAAATATTAAAATGTATCAAATATAAATCAATTTGAACCAATTTATTGTGAATTTTATCTTCGTACTTTACCCGAAATGAAAAAACTGTGGCAAATGCCTTATAAATATTTTTTTGATTCTTAATGATTTCCAATAGTTTCATTTTTTAATTATGTGTCAGAATTCTACTGATATGTTTAGCATATATAAAAAATAACTCATTCTAATGTAAGAAATTTTTTTAAATATTAAAGAAAATGTATCCCAAATCTGTAGAATATACAGGGTTAGAAAGAAATATATTTCCCAGTTCAGAGCACTCTACAGTACATTCTATTAGCTTAAATGAAATAAAATTTGAGCTACAAATGGTTCAAATGATGCTCTTACCATTTATTAAATAAAAAAAACGTTAGAACTGCAATTCATCAAAAGAGGCACTAAAACGATATTGTTATTTTTTTGCATATGTTGAGAATGAAAAAAAGTCTTTTTTTTTGTTACACCGCATGTTTATTATCATCATCCTTAGGGTAGAAAGAAGGAGGAAAAGGCATTTGTTATATAGCCGCACATCAGGTCTATATTATAAGAAAAAATGCTACTGATAAAATTGTTCTACCATAGCCAGCTGAACTCTCTTGAAGCTGTAAAAAATTCGATCGTATCAAATTGATGCGAAGAAATACAATCTTTTCATGTGCTAGGAAAGAGGACGAATCAAATCCCATTATCTATGCTCCAAAAATGTGACTACTGTGGTCGTTGAAGCAAACAATCCGTCGCCGCATGGTAGGCAGTACGAGAGTTTAAGATTTCCCGCCGTATATTGGATATGCCGTATTCTTTGTTCTGAGGATTTTGCATTTTTATTCTAACAAATTTAAGTGTCCCCATTGCAAAATGGAGACTTCCCGGATCGCAAAACTTTTGTATTTCAGTTTCTTGCTTGAAAGGTGGTTGGCATTACTTGGCATGGGTCATTTTACAAATGGTCAAAACCCACTTTTGTCTCAATCGGAAATACCTACAATTACTGAATTTGGACAGCGGATAAAATTTAAGCTGTTTTAGAATAAATATTGCACCATGAAAAAATTGATAATATAGTGTGGCTACATGATAATGTTACTTTTTTGAAGAGATAATTTCAATTTATCCCAAACCTGCTTCATTACAGGAAAAAAGCGCAGATTTGGTGAGGAATTTTATTATCCTAGAACTTCAACCGCGTGAATGCTTTCAGGATATTATTTTCATACAGAATGGCATACCTGCTCACACTGATAGTGGTGTAAAGCAGTTTCTAATTTAAGGCGGCATTTCTTAGATTCAGGGCGACTTATTGTCATTTCCCATAAGTATAGCCTTTTCGTTCACCTTGTATCGTCCGTCAATACCTACCGCCAAAGGCCATAATCAGTGCCTGATTTAAAAGAGAGCATTTGATTCTATGCTCTTGATATTTCGATCGACTTAATTTGATGGTTTGTGTAGAGCATGATTTTGCTATTAGAGCCCATTTCTGAACATGAAAAGGAATATATTGTACAAATTGAAAGCTATTTTTTGTTATTTAATATTTTAAAAGCATATTGAATGTTTTTATGTGCTATTACAATGTCATAATTAAGTAACGTTTAGAACTGAAGTTTTTTTTTATTGAATAGTTGTTAATGTAGGATTTGAAATATTGAAGCCAAAAATTATATCTCATTTATTCAGGCAAAAAGCCTTCTAGAACTCTCTGAAGTGTAGTATTTATTTCTTGTAAACCTTATTTATCTTAAGAGGTTATGCATAGATGATTTCAGGACAACTCATTCTCCAAATAGTGAATAAGCCTTTGGTCTCTATTTTATTGAAGAAAGTATATTTGATGCCAGTGTGTAAAACTAAAATGTTTGATTGTGTAAAACAGAACAAAGTGTAGTAAAATGTTGATAAATGAGAGCATTTACATTCATAATATAACAGTGACGTAATTTCAATGTGACTTCATTTTTTTAAACGACTAGGAATATACACCAAGTGTGCTCATATTTAATTGCATGCAATTTCCTGTATTAGAAATTTATATGCGGAATATTTTATTGAGTCAATCAAGAATCAATTTGATATATCGTTTAAATATAGTTCTGAAGAATTTTTTATTCACTTTCAAATCTGATGTAAGAAATGTTTCCCTTCCCCAAAGCCTTTTGCCATCTAATAAAATGTTCACAAGTAAAATGATTTAATAAGAAATGTACAATCAATTATTGAAAGTATATATATACATTTAAAGTTTTTCATGACATTGTATCAAATATTCTGTGATGAATTTAATACATGCATATAAAAATTGTTTATTATGTTTTTGACTAAAGCAGTTCACACAAAAAAAATTTCTTTGAACATCTTAAAGATTTTTTTCGCTTCTAAATCTTTTTTATACCACTTTATGAATTGCATTTTCATTATTTTTCTCAAGGTAACAATGAACGCAATTCCAAAGGAATTCCGTTAGAAAGATAAAATTATTAAAATATGAGCTTCTTTGTAACCACAGCACGAGTAAAAACCATACAAAAGTATTTAATACATAAACAAATAACACCATTCCATCATTTTTCTATAAAAAATAGAAAAAGAAAGAAAGAAGCATTTTCCAAACGTTCATTTTACTTCATGCGTTCTTCTTTCCGCAAAATTCAAACATTACCCTTTACATTCCATCGTTTGGAGCGAATATGATTTGCATATAAAATGAGGCATAAGAAATGGTTAAGAAGCTTACGTGTAGACAGGAAAGCTACAAAACAGCTGCAAATTAAGAAATAAAGATGCGCCTGGAATCAAAAATTCAGATCCTCTCAGGCTATTATTTGGTTCAGAATGGGTGATTCAGCTTCAAGAGCGGACATGCAAATATTTTTATATTGCGCTTCTGTGAGTTGTGAACGCAGTGTCGGGAACTTTTAAATGTTGGGGAGGAAAACTTCAGAGATCATCGGGAAAAATAATTTTTCGACTGAAATTCGTAATGCGCATTATTAATGGGCTAGTACAATAAAGAAGGATCGTAATATAATAAGGAATAAAAACGCTGGAAAAAGACCACTGGATTAAATAATTCCTTTGTATTTGGAACTATTTCTCGTGGTATGTATCGAAATGCGATGTTTCGTTAAAACTTTTGGAATATATCGATGAAAAATTAATAACTGCGAGATATGATCTTCAAGATTTTCGTTATGAGTTGGAGAAATCTATGTAGATAAAAGTAACAATTATAGAAAAACTAATTGAACCTATATTTTTGAGTCCACGTTTTTAATAAAATATAAGTAATTTTAAAACTTTAATTACTTTGACAAAATCTCCTCCTTAGTTAATAATTGTATGCTTAAAATGTAAATGTAATTAATTACTGAAATATCCAAATATAATTCTAAAAGGATATTTATATTTTTACTATAAATAATATAAATATCCACTATTACCTAGTATTTGGAAGGTATAAAATATTTCTTGATGACCGCCATTTTTTTATTTTAAATATCATTAAAATCAACAGAAATTATTTATTTATATATATATATATATATATATATATATATAGCACTAAAAACTAAAATAGGTTCTTTCGAAAGAAATAAAAATTGAAAGAAATAATCCCAAACTGGAAGAAATGAGCATTGATATTCGAGGAACATGATATGTTCCTAGGCATTTAGAATTGAACAAATTTACTCCATAATAAAAATACACGAATAAATCCTTCACAAGAAATAAACTTCGTTGCTTATATCCCTCCGAGAACAAATACTTTAAATTCACTTCTGGAAATTTTAAGATAGATTTCTCGAAACTAAAAATATTTTCAAAAATGATTTTGTTTTGATATTTGTAAATTATCAGCAGAGGAATTATTACTTTGATGCACAATTTAACACAGATAACAAATCCTTCATATTCTTCATGCTAAGAAATTGAGAAAAAAATATGTCGACAACAGATAACTCTTGTGACTCGTTTATTGTTAATTTATAGTGACACTCGGTTGTAAAGCAACTTTTGGGCTTTTATGAGATGGACATCGTAATTTTGAACCACTGTCAAATGACGATGATTACACCTGAGCTGGCACTCTCTCTGCAAGCTTCCACACCACAACAATGGGGAAACATTTGGTACCTACTGAATTAATATGCATCATGCGCTCTTACACGGTTTTTCTTCGGTATAATCGGGCCTCGAATCTGGAACCAGGTCACCGCTGCTGAATTCTAAAGACGAAGATTCTAATTTAAGTTTTGCTATAGTAGTAAAACTAAAATTCGAAATTATATTAATTCAAAGTAACATTCATGCTATTTGAAAACTGGGGATTCATGGGTCTTTAAAAATCAAAAACATTCCTGTATTTTTTAAGTTGGGCTACTCATTAGTAATTTTTTTTGTATCCAACTATTGAAATTTCACATAATTTCTTTTTTTAGATTATAAGGATATTACTGAAAAAGTGATAATGAATACTGAAAAATAAGTTAGTCTATTATTATAGTTGATTTCCCAATTATTCATGTAACCCCATATAATTACCTATTTTCAAGCAATAAGCAGTTGATATTTTATTGATTTATTTCTCTCTGTTGTAATATTAAATGACCTGCTTTTATTTACATCCTTTATTCAATTCCATCTAATTTTAATTAGGATTTTGTGGGATTTTCTTGTATTTTCCTTAATTATTAACATATATTAACTTATTTATAGATACCAGTTTCAGATTAAAATCAACTTTTAATCAATTAATAGATCATTTTTATAATGGGAAATATGATGGACTTTTTATGCAATGCTATGTCAGTACAGTGTAATTCACTTCTACTATAGTAAAAGGGAGACAAATTAGCCCCCAGAAAACAGGCCACCCCACCCCAATCTTGAGATATTCAGTTACAGGGTTAAGTTATTTTCTCCCGAACCACTTTTTTGAAAATCAGATTTTCAAAAGCAGAGAAGCTTAAGAGAAATTACATTTATTTAGGATATTTTACTTTCAGACAGTTATGAAAAACATGATGAATTGCTTCTAGGGAGAACTTTTTCAGTTCCCTTTCAAAAATGCATAATCTCGAGCTCAGCAAAAGAAATTTTTAGCCACAGAATTTTTCTGATCCATTCTTTTAAACTTCTCACTTTTAAACTTTCCTTTCACATTGAAAAGAAGGAAACGCCCAACCCACTGTGATAGGATTTTTTAAAATTATGTGTTATCTCTGTTACTTGACAAATTTAACTAAATGACATTTAACATTGCAGCAAATCGTCTAAAGATGAGCTGTGAATTCATTTATTTCTTTCGCTCAGAAAAAGCACATAGATTCAAAATAAAACAAGCGTCACATTTAGAGTGCATAAATTACGAATTAATTTATTCTAGAATTTTAAATTCCATTTCTAATGTTTTCACGCATTCTTTCATCTGCGATATTGACAAAACCTGTAACATTCAAATGCTTACGCTTAAAATTGTGCAAATTTAATGTACTATAACTTAAATAATGCGCAAGTAATTAAATAAATATTATAATGTGCATTTTGAGAACTATATAATTTTCAAATTCAATAAAACTACCGTTACAAAAAATTTATTTAGAAAATGCAATGAAACAATTAGACATGCAATAAAGTAAAAAAAAAAATTAGATTATACAATAAAGAAAAAATCGTTACAATTTTTTTCCATAAAGTTTAATTTTCAAATAAAATTCATTGATTAAAATTCTTTTTATTGAGTCCAAATTTCTTTATTGGTAACCTTCTCTTTTTTGAAATCAAAACATAATGTAAACAGTATTTTTGAAAATCATTAAAATTCAAAATGATCATTAATTCAAAGAAGACAAAAATGGTTAGAAAAGAAATTTGAAACGGTTAAATTATGGTAAAAATAACTTTAACAACATTTTTTTTCATAAATTATTTACCATACAATTTTTCCTTTATTTCTTCACACTCGTAATATTTTTAATCGTGCTATTTTCCTTTAAACTATTCTTGTCTAATTTTTTCTTAAGTTTGTCCCTTTCAGATAAGTTTGAAGGACTAAAACATTTACAATAAACAGCAAGATTTTTCTAATATTCAAGTATCAAATTTAAAGTACTATATCACTTAGTTAACGAAACTTTTTATTATTTTAAGCTTTGTTCTTTGTATAACTGATAAATGCACATCATTGCAATATCGCTAGTACAGATAAAGTTCTAATAAATAAATTTTTAAATAAGTGAAAAAATGGTTTAAAGTATCAATAATAAATGCACAAAAAGGGTATTATTTTCTTTGTTATTTAACTCTTAACTCTTGGCTTTCTTTACTTCAGTTACGAACCTCAGGAGGCACACCTCGCGATGAGGATGAGTTGCTTCTGGCATGGTGGTTGGAGCTCTCGACACACTGAATGATACACTAATGGGTAGGGACAGGCTCCTCTTCTCGATGACGGGATGTACTTCCTACGGGAAGGGTTATACCAGGGCTGGTGATGGCCCTTAGGACTCATCCACTGTTCCCGCCAGTGTTGCTGTTGTGGTGTCCTGTCCAGTCGTTCAAGTTTATGGTTTAAATCCGTGCGTCTTCAGGAGGATTGAAGAATTTGGTATGACTTACTTCAGTTATGAAAAATATTTAATTAAAATGCTATATCTTAAGAAAATAGTCTTCCTTATCTAAACAATAATTATTTCGGAATCGGAAATTATTTTAAGATCAAATCCTACAAAGAAAATGTCAAAACTATGCCGGCCATTCTGCAAGAAGTCATGACAAAATATTTAATTATGTTTCATAATAATGATTCATTTATGAATTAAAAGCAAAATGATGTTGTAATAAATCCATGTTGTTCCGTAAACTAATTAAAAAATACGCAATATTTTTGTATTTTTCTTTTTTTCCAAATAAAAGTTTTAGTATAATTCTAGAAATGTGTGAATGTAATAACCTTATTACTTATCTTAATAAAAATATCATCCTTTGGTAATTTGAGTTTCAGGAATATTCTTCATGAAATGTAACATTTTCATTAGTTTTAAATATGTTTATCCGTAGAGCTGCTGTTTCTTAAGAAAATTTGGTGAATAAATTAAGAATACCGGTTTGTGAAAAAAAGTATTAAAATAAAGAATTAATTAACTTAATAAGAGGAAATAAAAAATTATTACTCATTAATTATCTTCAAACCAGAATAATGTTATTATAAAGCAATGGTTAAAATATTGTTGAATAAAAATAAGCTAATAATTAATTATTCCTTTTTCTGTCACCTTATTATATACAAAGTAAAACCTTCACTAGGATGAGCTAAAATAATACAAAAATTAATTATAATACTTTTATAATTAATAATTTTATGACTAATTTAATAATGAAGAACGTTATTTCACAGCTAGATTATGCACTTTTGTTTACAAAAAATTTCGTTATACATATGAACATCGCAATTACAACACTATATTTACAATTTCTGAGCGAATTTCCAAAGAAGAATTCGATGAAAATAAGGAAAATAATGCAAAAAAATCCGGATAAACCCCAAAACGCCTTTACGTTTTGTAATTTTATAATGGCGAACGAAATCTTGAATTTTATGAAAATTTTCCATTTTAATGGCCTTTATTACCCTGGTGAGTTTTTGACTTAGTAAACCCAAGGTTTTAGATTCGAAAAGAAGATTCGAAAGATTTAGAAATAGATAACGAAAAAAGGCTGTCAGCAAATATGGGTTTGATTATGGTAAATTTAGACAAATATTTTATAATTAACATAGCATGAAAGTTTTGACAATTTACCAACTGATTTTACATTCTTATAATATGACCTTCCTTCAAAACTATGAGATCTGGGCAAAACACTTCTCATCTGTTTCAGAAAGTGATGTCAAATTAAATAAATAATCATGGACTTTATTATTAGAAACTAAATAATAGGAATTTAATCAATGTACATCGTTTGGACAAATAGCAATTAAGACATTTCTTCAAAGTCTGATAAGTATATAAAGGATTTGTATCAGTTTTACCAATAATTGTTTGAATGTAAGCCATGTATTTCAAATTTAACAGGGTAAAGCGCAAAAGAATGGTACCTCCATTCAAGAGACAAAATTTCTTTGAATAACCTGAATTCATTTTGTCATATTTTTTTTCTATTTTCCATATATAAATATTTAAAATAATTGACATATGTGCAATAAAATACATTTCTCTAAAATTATCATACAAACATAGTTAAACATTTTGGTAAAGATGGAAAATGTATTGGCTTATTTTTAATGCCTAAGAGTGATATCTGAATAGATACATTTTAGTCTTTTTACATGCATTAACTTTATCTTAATATTTCAAATATGAGAGGAAGAGTTAAATTTCTCTGATTAGTCTGATTCATAAAGCTTAAAAATAATTTTCAAAATTATATCTTGCATATTTCATAATTTCATTAAGTTTGATTTGAACTATTTATTTTTAAATCAATATATATAGTGAAAGGTTAATATCGTAGCATTTCTACTTTATCCGAAATAAAAGAACTTTTCCCAAAACTAAACTGGAAAAGGTCTCAGGAAAGAAACAGAAGTTGAAATATCACGGGAGCCAGGAGGAAAAGTAGAAAATATATCGAAACGAAAGATGGCAGGAAGAAGAATCAATGAAAAATTTTTTCGCGCCACTAAACCGTTCCAGTAAATCAGTATTGGCGTCAAAAAGATAACCGGAAAGAATAATTCAGGATTCCAAGAGCGGATTATTCGGCGACAGAATGAACGCCTTCTTCGAATCTCTATCAGATTACGTAGCCTCATGGCAGCCACGGAAACATATAAATCTTCAGGTGGACACTTTTCCAATTCTACCTTCTCTTCTCTTACAAATGAGCGGGCAGGGAGCAACTCGGACGTCTATAGACAGGGCAAAAATTTGAAGACATATATTCACGGCAACTGTCTCCGCTATCTTTTAGGGTAATGCTATGCTTTTTGCTACGCCGAGAGTATCGTATATGCTTTTAGAAGGACGAAATAACCATGTTTTAGAACCATGGTGATTTACGTTTTCCACGGCATCCAGATATGGGTCATTATATAAACGAAAATGTATGCATCTTTCATCTGACTTTGGCGTTGCGGTATTTGGATATTTGTCATCAATTCAAGAACACTGGCGATTTGATTACTTTGCTTCTTTTCAAAGTCACGGTTTGTAATTGCGATATCATTTCGTTTGAAATTTTGAGTTTAGCTTCATAAAAATATGATTGTTTTCTATAAAGCGGTTCAAACTATCATGCGGCTTGCTTTTTAGAGGAATGGTATAAATAAAATTTAGAATTAAATTTAATCGCTTCTTTCAGATTTTGATAATCAGTACTGAAGACATTGTTCAATTTCGAATTAAAAATTAAGTTTGCTATGCATAATTTATAACAAGGTAGTAATAATTATTTCTTTTCTTTAGCAAAAGCTCAAGCGCAGGCTTGTTTTAAAACACTGGTGATTTATACCTCCGATATTATGCAAACATAACGATTATGTGAGTCTACGACCCTGAGGAGTTTTTATAAAACACATCTAATATAATAATACAAAACACACAGTGTAAGGAATGGAAATCTGTTCTTATTCATAATTGTATTATATTGTTGACAACTTGGATAAACTGCATTAAATTAATGATATAATCAGTTGTTAGACATTTTGATTGTTAGTGCTGAAAATCTGGTTGAATTTCGAATTAAAAATTACATTTGCAATGCATAATCAACATTAAGATAGTTATAATTAATTAATGCTTATTTAATATAGTAATAATTAATTAATACTTATTTAAGATAGGAATAATTAATTAATATTTTTGAAATAGAAAGCATGCTAAGGCAGAACTATAGAACTTGAAACACGCTTCTATTCGAACACTTGTGAAACAGATTTTAAATATTTTGCAAAATTAACTTTCTGTGTGACTACGAGCGTTAGCCTTTTATGTAGTACCGTAAAAGTATGACATTATAACATATAACAACCTTCACAGTACATCGAATAAAAAATATCTTCTTTCTGATAAATGGTATACATTGCTTGAATAGGAAATAAAATGTAACAGTTAACGATACATTCAAATTGGGGTAAATATTTGAAGATTTACTGTAGCTGAATTTTTTGGTAGCTAGAAATGAGACATTGCAACTTTCTAAATAATAGTTGTGCAACTTTTTTATATTTTATGTCAGATTTCAGATGCGTGAACGTTTCTAATCAGCCTTATGTCAGGAGCTGGAAGTTTGCTTTTTTAATAGCATCGGGATATTGTATATTATACAAATGAGATTAAAACCTTTTTACTTTCACGTATACAAAATATATTAAGAGAAAAAATTGTATCTGATAAAAAATTATTATTCAAGAATTTTTAAATTTACACATTTCATATCTGAAATCTGAAAAATACATATTTGAAATTATTTTGCTTGGTCTGTCTGATGTAAACACGGTAATTCAAAAATACTGTAATCTTAAGGTATGGAATTTGAATTACGGTATTAAAACCAAATTTGTAGAGGCTATCCCATTTTGAATAAAGTCTATTCATAAGAAATCTACCAGTCCGTGAGTCCGAATGCAAACTAGTACAATAAATATGAAAGGAAAAGGAGAATATAAAAAAATGGCACATTAGTATAGCATAAAAAATGTTCGCACCTCGAGTCGTATCAAATTTGAAATAAAGTTCGTGAAGGGTGTGACCGTATTTCAATCTTTATTTTTTGCATACATGTAAAAGCAATAACTTAAAAAGGGCATTGCTTAAATAAATAAAATATAATATGTGATCTGATGACTTTAATCATAATTCTATGGGAAATTATGGTTTAAATCCGTCTGAAAAGAGAGATATATATATACAGCATTTATATTTTCAATTTTCTGCAATCGATTTCTTTCTGGTACTTATTCTTTACGACATGCCACCCATTAATTGTCCATAAAAGCCCACTAAAGTTTGAACTCAATATTCAATGTAAGCGTAACATTTTCTGTCAAAGATTTCATGTTTCTTAATCATTGCTCTTCAAACTGATACCGATTTTCTTTACTACAATACGAACCATACAATTATCTTCTATGGAACTTTAAATAAAAATGTAACCATTCCAGATGTTTCTGACCTTGTCCTGCTCAAAATTGCTGCTCATTTAGCAAAACAAACAAATAGGTCAAGTATGATATGTACTAACCATATATTTTTTTTACAGAAATCACGCAGTAATTTCAAAGCTGAAATCGTTATTTCTTAATAAAATAATTCTATTCTTTGTCAGGAATAGGGTAATGAGCCGCTTTCAAATTACATAAAATTTCCGATATTCTATGTTTAGCGAGGCTATAAATATACACATATCTTAATGTTCTTAATACGAAGTCTCCATGCCCTTTTAACTAAATCACTGTTCAGAATAGTAATGAATAATTGGAAAGACATTTTATATTACCTCGTAATCTGCATTATCTAGGGTTAAAGAATCATAATTTTCCCAAGAATCCTAGTTCGTAATAGTTCTGGATGGCTGTTTGGTTTACCATGCCCATAATGTAGTTAAGGAATTCCGGTATTATGCTGAGTCATTAGTTCTTGAAATCTATTACTATTCTGTTCCGTCAAAAACTCTGAAAGGTCAATTTAGAACTGTAAAAAGTTCACATTTTCATTTTTTAAAGTTTTTGTTACTTTTTAGATGATTTAAAAGGGCTTCGCAAAAATCAAAAACATAGAATACAAAAAAGAAACTAGTAATACTTAATATGTATAGATTTTTATGTATTAATAAATATTGTATATAAAAAGAAAGATAAAAAATTGAAAAAATTTGTATCTGTATTTATTTTTTTTCTTGTTCAAATAAGTACCGTTTTGGAAACCTTCAATATTTGCAGATCCTTTTTATTTTATGTATTTTGATAAATATGTGAACCTTCACCTGAGTGTATTTTAAATCATTTCGTTGCCAAAAGGCAAGATAAGTTTGTTGATCTAGTTCTTAGATCATAAATCTTGTGAAGTAAGGTCACAAAAGAAAAAAACGATTTAAAAATACTACATAAAATAAAATAAATGTTACAGCACAGCAGGGCAAATTATTTTTCAGTATTTTGGATAAGTACTACAATTTAGTGCAATGTTTCTAAATTTTTGGATCACAATTCCATGTAAGATCGTGCATAAACAGTTGAGAGTCCTAAAATTTCTTACCATATATACTTTTTCTTTTAGATTTTTAAATATTTCTGTTGAAAATTATAAATGTAATGAAGCTTAAATAACTTTCTTAGTAAAGGATTTTAATTGATTTTTCTTTTATAAATAATTATTAAATGAAGTGCTTCATTATTTTTTTTCATCATTGGGATTGGGAAGCAATATTATGATATTGAGTGATTAAGAATGGAAGGGAGATAATCTTTTATTTAAAGCATTTTGAAAGTTGTCTGATAATTCATTATGCATATTTTCAAAGAAAAAAGAAAAAAAAATGTAAATTAATACAATTGATATTTTATATAATTTGTATAATGTGTATTGTTAGCTAGAAAAAATTAGATAAATAAAAATTTGCCATTTTTAGGCATCAATAAGAGTCTACTTTTTTAAAACTGACATCTAATTTATAATGGTTTTGATGCGCCTTATTATGCGATTATTGACAAATACTCCATTTACATACTAATTAATTAGATGATAAATTATGACATGTATAAAATGAAATTAAGCAGAAAATTTTCTCGAAATATGATTTTCTAGATCAGCCATTAATTCATTTTTAAAATAAAATTTTAAGCTGACTTAGTAGATGCAGCAAACTAATTAGGGAATGTTTCAATTAATAGACCCGTAAACAAATTCCCGTTATTTCTATAAATATTGCTTCACGTGGAACAAATTAGCTCTGTTTATGTACAGAAAGATATAGAATGAGGATGGTATTAGAAATTTTTAAACAATATATTTATGTAGAGCAAAATTTAATTGTTGAAAAAGAGAACTTTCTTTTTAAATTTAGCATAAACTATATTTTGTTAAAAATATGCAAGTTTGCTAAATGTATCTTTTCATTTTTAGATCTTTACACAACGTCAAGTCAAAATGTACTTCACGCAAAACTCAAACAATGCCGATATTGTTCAATTAATACCATAGTGACTGTTAAATTCTGCAATAGATATTTATTATTATTATTACTGTAATATTTTTAAATGTTCCGTCTCTAACAAGGCGTGCTTATTGAAATGAATTTATCGTTAAAATAGGACATTTTAGAAATTCTTCTATACGTTAACAAATGGGATGGCTTATATTTTCAAGAATCAAATAACAGATAAATTGTATCTGTATGAATGAATAATTTCTTTATTATATGTATTAGATAGCATTTCTTCTTTCGTTTTCCATTACATTAATTCCTTTCTATTAGGGTTGATATATTTCTACTATTTTAGATGATTTTTTAAAATATATATAACATTTAAGTATTCATTTTATATTTGTATTTGTGTATTGAGGATAAATAATAAAAATTTCAATCTTCTTTCTTTGAAAATGGTAGACCATCTTTAGCTTGATCTAACAAGGAAAGATTTTCAATTTAAAGTCCTTTAAAACTTTAAAAAAAATTATTTATCTCTGAGTTTAAATACTTATTAATTGTGAATTATATCATTTAAAAACTTAAATATATTTTGACAAAGGTTCATAATATAAATACATCATTAAATACAATTTCCTTTATTTATCAAGCAGTAATTGATTTTTTCTATTCTTTACTCAGCAGACATTTTAACGAGATTATTATGAGAGATAATTTTCTTCAAGACAACAAAATAGAAGTCAAATAGTGCTAGCGTATGAAAGATGGAGACAAAAACGCTCAAATTTGATAGCCTTGAAAGAAAAGGCTCTCCTTGAAATTACCCTTTGGTTTTTTTCTGTAGATGATTCCTGATCGCTCTTTCTTTGGCATGTTTTCGCAGAGTATTTCCTTTTATTTGTGGAATGATTTTTCTACTTTTTACTGTTACGTTTGAAGTAACTCTTATAAAATATATTTATTTGTACAATCTTAGCTAATTTTTAAAATTACATTTTAATTGTTCTTTAAATATTCAGGTGTAAAGTAATGAGCACTTAAATTTAAATGTTAGGTTAAAAGAAACAAACAGAATATTCCGTTAAAGAGTCTTTTTGCCGCTTTTTATTATAAAACTAAAATTTGTTCTTAAGTTTTCATTTTTTCAGAAGGATTTTGTGAAATCTCAATTTTAAAATGCGTGAAAAAAATAAAATTGAAGTTTAATATGTAATTAACTGAATGGATTTTCAAAAATAAGCACCACAAAATGCATTACATAGATCTTCATTTCAGATAAGTTTGAAGTAACTTTTATATCGTGCAATTTAGGTTCATTATATTTTTCGTTTACTTTAAGATTGAACCAAAACTTTTTCTTTCAATTTCTATACCATTTGCATCATAAGGACATTTATCGTAGATTTAATTTTGAAAGAGAGATATTCCCTAATTCCCTGAGTCAGTGACGTCAGAAATCCACGTCGAAAAAGATTGGTTCAATCTTAGGGAAGTGCCAGTTTCGTGAAGTTGAGCTTCTTCTAATTCATGTCATAGATTCCGTCATTCAGTTTGGCGGTCAAAAATTGGTTTTGGCAAGATTTTGCTCTCTGTCGTTATTCCGATGAATTTCTGATTTGACCCAGTTTCTTAAGAATAATGGGGATTAAGAGTGTGTCACTATAATAGATATATAGAGTTAAAACAGTTTTAGCTCATTAATTGAAAACAGTATATTCAGATTTTGATCTCTCATGTTTTTTGGACGATTGAAGCCAACTGAATTAAATTGGTTGATTAATATTCAACTAATAAATCCACCGAATGCTATACAAATTTATGGGACGTATCCATAATAATTAATACGTATTTTTAAAATAAAATTCTAATCCCACAAAAAAGTTTTGATACACATCTTTTGAAAATGAGATATTTTTGAAATACATTTTAACATAACGGTCTACTTATATTTCCCCACCAAAACGAATGCATACTTCGCATTTATTTAAGTATAATATTTAAAGGTAGAAAAATAAAGCAAAATCGGAAAAAATAGAAAAAGGAAGAATGCTGCTTTAGCTATTTAAAAAAAGAGATCACTACTAATGCGAATTAATAAGATTGAGGAAATTTTTGCTACTGAAGTATTATCATTTGTCAATATCGAAAAAAAAATATGTGAACATGCATAAAAAAAGTTTTAATTTGTCTATAAGTATTCTATTTAATATTACTTGGAGATGGAAAATAATGGGGAATATTTATTCGTTTCTTTGTGGAACAAATATTAGCTAAACTAATCATATTTTTAATTTAGAGAATTTTTAGTAGATATTTTAATTGACTTCTGCTAAGGAATTTTTCAATTTGATAATAAATTTAGAAAAAAAATTAACTTACAATATTCGGAATGAAAAAAAAATGCACAGTTTTAGGAATAACTGTTTTTTTATATTATTAATTTGAATTATTTTTGAATTATTTTGAATTTTTTTTGAACTTTTTTTCCTTGCAACAAATGAATTTTTTATACTATCTTTTCCAATATCAGAGATCAGCTGTTCGACAAATTTATAAATATTATTAATTAAGACATTCAAACCAATTTTAATAAAGACATCTTACTACAACGAAAGAAAGTACTTTATAAAGTAATGCACAAAATACATACAGCATTTTATTTGTTTGCCTCTTGCGAAGAAAGAAACAAAATTAATTGGTGAATAAAACTAGGGAAATTCGTCCTGTTGTTTACGCTGAGGCTCTATCAAAGTTTCATATTGTTAATCACGAAAATGGAAGATTCTAGTGATAGGTGGTGTTTGAGGAAGCCTCTAATATCTATACATTTTTACGTGAGTAAAAATTGACGAAACTGGAGAAGTGGTTGTGATTGGAGATTATTTTTTTGGTTTTGTAACTGATATTTTAAATATATCAAAAAATGGTTAAAAATACCATAAATAAATATAAAGTGGTAATAGAAAATAAAATAATCAAAATAAATATGAAACGTATTGATAACCTATGGGAATTTTGGGCCAATATATAATTTTGAAGTGAAAAATTATGTTAAATAATGCAAAATTTACGATTCAAATTTATTATAAGCATAAAATATTGTTCCGATGATGAAAAGTGGATAATTCAAAATAATTGTAATATTTTACAAAGCAATGGTGAGTTAGCGTTCTGTCTTTCTAGAATCATTATGTAGTGAGAGTATGCCAGCTTATTTAGAGATTTATAAAACTAATAATGTCACAAAAATAGTAAAGAAAGATAAAAAAAATAAAGTCCTGAAAGGGATTATAATTGCAATTTGAATTTTGCAATGAAATGAGCTTAAGTATTCTGTTAATAATTATGCATCTAATTAATTTTCAAAAAGTTAAACGAAGCATTTCTAGTAACTGATAACATTCATGTCTGTTGTTGCAGTTACTTACGTCACTAATCAAGCTTGTTGACAGATCTGCCCGCGATTTAAGTCGATTGAGCACCTCTTAATTTTAGCAACCACAACTAGAGCCAAGAGTACGACTTAGCTCTTTCATGCGTCACATTCGCTTGCACAGCCCCTTTTTAAAGGTGGGCACATTTACAAACCTTACAGATAGAACACAAGAGAAGAACAACCATGCCCAAACCGAAACTCGATATCGGGACGCCCAGATCACGAAGAAGACACGCTATCCTTAAGCCAGAATGCCGGCACGTTCATGTCTAAAGTGGATAAATATGCGAAATCAAATTTTATAATATGAAAGTTTCAATCAGCATTTCGTGATTATTTTTACTAGTTGTTAATTTTTGATATTTTGGCTAATTTTCATGTCTGTATAAATGAGTGTTACTGTATGTAGGGAATACATGAAATATTTTTTTGATAATTTCAATAAGAATTATCAATCATTATCAATAAGAAACCTTAGTAATCAATATTTATTTCTGAATTTCTGATTTTAAGAAATATTTCCGTCACTTTACTTGTAGTTACTTTTTATTCTTATTATCTTATTTCACATATTTAGGATAAATATATAATATTCTACAAGACTAAACAAATGTGAATCATTTCTTTACAAAATAAGGTGTACTTTATAAATCTATGGCTTGCCCATATTGAAGAATCATAAAAGCATCATGATTTCTGCAAAGAAAAACTTTAACAGATGTGTAAATTATAATTATAAAATAAAGGTAAGGTTGGGATAACCTTGTTGGTAGAGCGTTGCATTCGCATCTCTTAGGTTATGATTTCGAACCCTGTCGTCCAAGGATTCCCCATGTATATGGTGTTTGGTAGGCGTATAAATCTGTCATGGCCATGTTCAGATAATATCACTGTAATGGTTCAGAGGTGATCGTCCTTTCATTCAGGTCTAAATTACGATCTATGAAGGAAATGTATGAATGAAGTTCGCCCCGAAAAAAGGAATTTGATGCATGAGAAGCTAAGCCGTACTCTCGGCTGTAGATGGCGCTACGGTAACAAGAGATGATCTCTCGGCTAATATTACTGACTTTGTCAGTGGGCTTGTCTATGACAAGTGCCGTAAGAAGCTACTTCAACAAAAAAAGGCTATAATATATAGGTTGGTCTACAACATTTCAAATGGCTCAATACTTGAATAGAAGAAACAAAATTTAAAAAAATCTGTCAACAACAATTTTTAAGTTATTCGCTCAAATATTGTAGAGCTTTAATCCAAATCATGTATCTGATATCACGAATCTGAAATATATATCTAACTTTTTATTTACTTAACAAGAATAGGAATTTGACGATTATTCGGCAAATAAGCTTGAGAAATTTGAAGAAGAAATTATAAATCTTTCACGTTTCTTGATAATCTCTAATTTCTTCATTTTGCTGATCAATTGAAAATGGAAAGAAAAATCAAAATTTTTAAATAAAATTTCATATTATTAAATTGTTGCAATTTCTATGTTAAAAATTTATAGAATCACAAAATATCTTTTTTATGACATATATTTTAGTGGGGAAATAAGAAATCGAAGGAAGATCTGTAGTCTATTTCTGTTACCCACGAGATTGTTGTTCTTAGCTAAGAATATACCCTTTCATCATTATTTTAGGGCAACGAAATAAAATCATATATGGTGAAAAAGGGACTGTTGGATTTGCTTCCAGTATTATTGAACTTATAAAATGTGAAAAGAAGAAATTTTCTGCTTGCAAAATCCAGCAATGTAAAATATATTTTCAGGTGTAAAGAAAAGATATTGCAACATTCAGTTTAGCTGTTTGTTAGCAAAATTTCCTTATATATCTCTAATTATTTTATATCTTAAGTTAAAGTTTAACTTTTAAAATGGAGTAAATAAAGTTAAACGTCATTTTCTTGTCATTTTATATATTATGTATCATATGTTATTAAGTTAGACTGACAAGCCAATTAATTTGAAGGATTTTATACAGTCTAATCTTGTTACAGACCTTTCCCCGGGTAGAAAACCGTAAGAATATTAAATTTATTTCTAATATATTCATTTTTGATAAACAATATTTTTTATTTTATTAATCGTGAGAAATTTATTGATAACAAAGGGAAGAATTTTAGAATTTTGAACTAAGGGTACTGCATCAACATCCGATGAATTGAAACAATAAGAATAAATTTTAACAAAAATTATTCAATACGTTTTATTAAATTCTCATGTTTATGTGATGCATTTATTTCACTTAACACTAGAAAGGCTGACTTTACATTTTCTTGATTAAACTTTTGTTTTTTCTTTGGTTTCCATTTCCAGAAAGTAAAATATTCGACGTGACATTATCATAAATTTCTACTTCCATATTTCATTCTTCTTTCAAGATTTTTTATGCATTATTCTTTAAATCAGGGAGGAAGTAAATAATGCATTCGTGTCTCATGAGGGATCAAGAATATCGTTGGAGCCGGGAAACCTTCATTGAAGCAGCGATTATTGTTACAAATTTATTAATGTTTTTCAAACACTTATTTTTTTAAAAAAAAATGCCTTTTTGCTTTATTTGAATGTCTTACAAGATATATACAAAATGAATCACTTAGGTAATCTGTTCATGCATTCGAAATTTAATTTTAGTTAGGATGCATCTACTTCACATTTGAACTTTCCAGTAATTTCGCAAATAAAAAAAAATGTCAAATGTCGTTAACTTCCTACTGACATTATTTAGAAATGTGAGAATTAAGTGAAAAAGGTGGATGTACAGCTATATAGCTGTTTTACGAGTGCTATTAAACATTCTCTTAAGAATTCACTTAATTTATATATATATATATATATATATATATAGGAATTAATAGAATAGAGTAAAGCTACTGAAGTTATGCCAAATACAGAATAGAAATTTCGGAACTGTTAAACTGTAACTGTTATTATTTAGGCCCTGTTGCTAATGCAACATAATAAACATATTAAATGTAATTAACATAAACAAATAAACACAATAAACATAAGATAATAAACATAATAAATATATTAAATGTAATAAACATTAACAAATAAACATAACAAACACATTAAATGTAATAAACATAAGCAAATAAACATAACAAACACATTAAATGTAATAAACATAATATATTAAATGTAATAAGCATAAACAAATAAACTCAATAAACATATTAAATGTAATAAACATAAACATAATAAACATATTAAATGTAATTAACATAAACAAATAAACAGAATAAACATATTTTTTGACCTTCATCTGTCCTTTGGTGAGCTTTCATCTCTTTAAATGTAAATGGGCAATTGTATTTTATTTTGTAAAATGTTTTGTTTCGAAAGTTGCCTAGAACTGAAATCCAATATTATTACTGTATCCGTTCCAGAAAAATCAATGAAAAGCTCCCTAAAGATATGTAACACCAACGATCTCTTCATTTAAAAAGTCAAAATTCCAATGAGGGTATAATAATTTTCGAAATTAAAAGAATAGATGGTCAGACCCATTCGGAATTCAAAACTTGTGAACATTCACTAAAATATTTGCTTCATGTCCGAAATACTAAATTACCTACTGAGAGCCGACGGATTTTATTTTTTTATTTCATTTTTGTGGTTTAGTCAATTTTCCTTAGAATTATTTGACTCTTGGTACTTTATAGAACTAGAAAAATAGCAAATATAAGAAAAACACAGAACATATTAAAATTTTTAGAAATAAATCAAATATGGCAAATCTTAATATTTTTTTATTGTATATAAGATTAATTTTGAGTATGGGGATTCAGTTTTAAGCTATTATGCGTACGGAGCAAAGATTTATAAAATCAGTGTTGAAAATATGGACAATTAGTTGCAAATTTTATGGTGGTATTATGATGTGAATTGATGAACAAATAAAAAATTTTTACACATATAAAATAAATAGATTCAATGCATGTGAGATCTTTTAATCTAAAAAAATCAGAGCAATTTAGTCAATGTTTTATTGAAAAATAGCCTGACAACCGGTAGATATCTTTCAAATTTAAATTCAATTTAATTTAGTTTTGATAGTTCTGCTTGTAATTAATTTGGTAGAGTTTTAAGAAGATATGCCCTAGTTTTAGAAATTTTGTTAGATGGAAGTTGATTTATTGGTACCGTAATCATGATCATAACATCGGAACAATAAACGAAGCATTGGAATCTGTTCTAATGACCATAACAATAACAGATGACAAAAACTTCACAAAAAATTAAAGTTCATGTATACATATTTGTAGCCATGAGCTAAGGATTACGTTAGTTCTTTGTTTTTGTTTTTATAATGCATTTTAGACAAATAATTTACTAATTATCAATTCTATGAAAATCATAAATATAAAACCATTCATATGAAAGTATTTAAAACTTTAATAATATTTGAACCTTGATTGCATACATGTTTATACATTTTCATAGAATCGTATTGTCCCTCTGTGTAAAATATTCTTTGCTCTAGATAATTACGAAACCTTTAAAATCTAAAACCCGCTTGAAGATTACATTGTGTTATATAATTTTGTATGAACGAATGATATTGAAAAACAAATAACCAAATGGGGTTAAATTTTCTCTTCAAATCTTTATGGAATAACTAAATTTCTATCAAATTAAGCGCCATGGAAAAAATATCCCAAAAAAGTAAAATTTACTGCCTCAATCATTGCAACATATCAAAAACCCTTAAAATTCCATAATAATACTTAGCTGAAATTATTCCCAGTTCCTCTTTTATACAGAAATTCAACTTTCCTTTACTTAGCAACATAAAGCCTTAATAATATTTTTTTATTTACTTAGAAGTAAGTACTCCCATTGGCAGGAATAATTAAATTAAAAGTGGATCATACTCATTTTGCTCTCGGTTAACTTTCATCATTTTAAGAATCTTCAAATAAGATAAGACTTTGATGTATTAATGAAATACCTTTCCCAGACGTGTTTAATGACATCCCAAACCCTGCTTAATTATTTTTATGTGATTAGTTTTAACCAACGTTCATAGATAACACATATTTTTATAATTCGCATACGAGTTTTCTTACATCCCATTTAAATTAATCAAGTAACGATTATTTGTCTCTCTAATTAAAGAAATTCTGATTAAATTTAAATGACCTGACTACCACAATATTGTAGGCGGGAAATAAGGTTGAATCCTAAGTGCCATCACCAGCCACAATACAACCCTTCCCATCGGAAGAAGGTAGCTGAACTCTCCAATTTCTGTGCCAACTCTGGTGGCCAGAGCCAACCATTATGGTGGAAGTTTTTCATAGTCATATGAAATACCTCCCTATGGGAATATAGTCTAGGTTAAAGAGGATGGATTCGTTTAGTTAAATTGAAGGAACAGCACGAATATTCTGGGATGAATTTAGTTTAGCTGAACTCCAGTCAGAAGATAGTGACGACAGTTGGGCTGCCAACCCCTCCCCAAAGTTTCATACCAATCAACTGGAGGACATTTAGCCGCCCTCTCCGCCATATTTAACCAGAACCAAGCTTTTGTACACTACGGTTGTTTAATTGAATCGTATTTCATCCCTGAAGTCCTCCCTCCTTGAGCCCAGAGACCATACCACAGAGTCACAGTTGGCTAACAGATGTTTAAGATAATTTGTAAAAAGAATCACATTATGCTGGCCAAGAGAAATCGAATAAAAATTTAATCTCCCCTAATTTTCTAAGAAAAATAATCAATACGATTTACTTAATAGAACAAATTAATGTATTAAGGCATTAAACTTTATTAATATTTTGCGTCACGAGAGTTTTCATTTTTCTTAGCAAGAAGTGCTATAAAATAATGCATTTTTTAACATTTGTTGATTAATTTTAAATTAAGTTTAAATACCGCCGTTTCGGCAACATATTCTTATGCACGATGGAGCCAGATATTATGATGATGAACAAACAAATGAATAGCATACTACATATGTTTTCACTCTCAATGAGAACTTCTCAAGATTTTTGTTTAAAAAAAAACTGATAAAATAACAATGTATAAACAGTCTCAGTTTCAACTCTTGACTAGAAAGTAGAATATTTCAGCAGATTATTATAGCAGATTTTTATTACAAAACATTCTATCAGTTAATAGTGATCCAAATTATGTACAATAATTTTTTATCTCAAAAATGAAAAATCGACAGCATTGATATTATTTAAATTAATTTGATTATGTAGAGCTGAGGGTAACAAGGATAAGTATGTCATTTGTTTAACCAAATAAGATTCGATTTGCTGTATTTCACTCTCAAAAAAAAACCAAGTGAACAATAAAACAAAAAGGCGATAAAATAATACAAATAAACGATAGAACTCTTGACTTTTGAAGAATAAACTGTTATTTCACTATTTTTTCGTGGAGAATCATCTTATTTGATAAATGTTTGCATGTAGATCGAAAAAAGAAATATATTGGTTCAAAAAATAACATTTTATTGGTTTCGAAACTGGGAAAAAACGTTAAAAAATGCCTTTAAAATAGAACTGCAGCTTTTATTGTTATATCTCAGCGTGTATTCATCGTTGGAACGTTCCTTGGAACTGGCGCTTGTTCATTGATTTTTCTATACCAGTTGAATTCTCTATACATCTTAAAGATGCATATAAAACTTCATGGTTCTTTCTTTCAAGAGAAAAAAGGAAGAGAAACAAGCAAGTAAAATTCTTGAAGGCTTGATTTAATGTTTAAAAGATGACTAAAAACGATATAGGGACAAGTTAGAAGTTTCTGCAAGTATAAATAAGTTTATAAAAGAATATACGCCACTTCTTTCAAATTGTTTTAAAGATTTTACTTGAATAAAAAACATTTGACAAAAAAACTGCTTTGATTATTTTATTCTGAAAACTCCTGTAATATTTTCAAATACAAAATTTAGTATATCGTATATTTTTATGATAGTAGGCTGAAACTGTGCTTTATTTATAACCTTGTGCACCACCAAATACCAGATTTCAAAAGGGCAGTGTATACGCCAATTTTTGAAGGTTGACGGTTAATATTATTAGGGGCATTAGAATATTAATAACTTTTGAATCAGCAAAAATTGCTTTTAAAGAAATTACGAAAAAACTTTTAATAAATAAAAATTTATCTTCTGAACGTTTGAGATTTATATAGAAGTTTGTCACGTAGAATATCCACTTTTAAAAATGAGATTATGGAGGAATAATTAAATTGTTCTTTCTTCTTTTCTCTTCTCCTTCAAAAATCCATCATAATACCTATTCTTGCCTTCTAACATTAAAAAGGACTTGTTCATAATAGTGAAGCTGGAGAGAAGTGTAAAACTATCTGTAAGTCGATTATAGAACGGACAGTTTGGCTCGGCGGGGATAACAGGGGATCTCGAAATCCTTGTTTTTCAGAAGAAAAACATCCATTTCAATACTATTTTTTAAAATACTGTTTTGGTGCAAAATCTTTCAGATCTATAAGTAGAGCATCTGCAAAAAGCAATTCAATTTCAGCTGTAAAAAACAACTCAGATAAAACGAGTAATAAATTACTTACTGAAAAGTACGTATTAAAATGTAACCATATCTGATATGAATTTTATTGTATTCGGCAAAAAATGCCAAGTACTTTTATTTACAAAAGAAAAAATAAATTTAAGAAAGTTATATTTTGGAATGGTGTAATATTTCAAACATTTTATATTACAAAATAACTTGCGGGGGATTTTTAAGATATTATTTCTTAAAAACATGAATGATCATATTTTCAAAACGTATCATATTTTCTTGGACAAGACAATAGTTCTTTTAATAAAAAATGTTTCGCACATTTTCATTTCTGAAGGAAAGCGAATAAAACTCTTCAAAATCTTTTACAGAACACCGTTTCTAACCTTTAGAGCAAAGTCTATTTTAGAAAATATAATTTTTTGACTATTATAGGTAGACTATTAAGATATTATTTAATGGCAAAATTCAAAATGTTTCTATTTAAAATGTTCTAAAGTAACTTTACATTTAAATTGAATACTGTATAAAAACAAAATACAAACTTCCTTTTTTGCAGATGCTAACTAGCATTTATTAACTTGATTAAAGTATGGAGGTGTTGATTTATTGAATAATAGGTCTATAATGAAGGTTTGTCTCCCTCCCCACTTCTTACGCTTGAAACTTTGGACCTTGGGTAAAGACGCGAATGCCTTGTATGGTGCTAATGAATAAAAGTTGTGAAATATAAATCATTGTTGTGAATCCAATACTTTTACGAAATCTACTGTGCATTTTTTCACAATTATACCCTGTCATGCGAATGATAAACAAAATTCGAATTTGTTTTTTGTATATTTTATGGTGTCGAATGGAATCAAAATTTAACATAGAGCTCAATTAATGATCTTGGAAATATTCACATTTCTTGAATAGTTTATGTTTTAATATTTTTATTTTGTATTAGTTTTAACATTTTTGGCTGTTTTTTTTTTCTAAAATGTAGACAATATCCCTCTATCTTTTTGTTTCATCATTCATTAATTTATATTGACTTGCAAATATTTTTTGAAACTTTCAAGTTTATTGTGAAATGTGAACCATGTCTTAGTAATTCATTAATTAATAATTTCATTTTTGTCATTGATCAACTCATCTTCAAATTTCAGTACTATTTCTATACTCTGGATTTTATTCTGAAATGTCGCAGTTATTTTGTTTCATCAATGATCAACTCATGATCACTTAATATTATTTTTATTTATTCTTCTAGTTTAATTTGAAATGTATAACATTTCTCCCGATCATTTTATCTTCTTTCAATGCTACCATAGAATTTTAAATTTTAATTTTAAACCTTCATTTCATTAATTTTCCAAGTTGCTATTGTTCAGTTTTGAAAAATTTATGCTCACCAATTTTTGGCACATTATGGACCAGCTAGTGGTTTTTGCGCTATGGATCTTAACAAATAAAATTATATTTCCATTATGTAGCGGATTCTTTTGTACTTATACTTTCATAAGGCAAAAGAGGAAGCCTGATAATCCCTAGTAATTTATACAACTATTCTAGTCAGGTTTCACTGAAAGAAGAGTTTGGATTAATTTGATATTTCAAAGTAAATTCAAAAATATTACGTAACATTTTCTCAATTATCAAAAAAGTCTACAAAAATGAGGTATAAAATATACACAAAAATTGATACTCTTATTAAAAGTGCTAGGAAAAGATACTCTTCACTAACATTCGTTTCAAAGACTTAAAATCCTCTTACGAACACCTTTTGTCATCAGAAATTGAAAACTGAATTCAAAGAGAAACGAGATAATTCCTATACAAATAAAACCTTATTATTGTATTGAGAGCCTAAATCGGATTGAATTTTCTTGAATGCATTCCATCCAACAGAACATTGCGGAATTTGGAAATATTTCAACACGTATAAACAGATCATTAATGCTTTTGAAAGATTACCTGAATGTGTTGTAATATTGTCAATAGGCTTATATTGAGTATTTTGCAGAAGATTTCAGGTATATATTCTTCGTTTAGATTGAAAATTGAATTTCATAATTGAGTTTGTGTACAACGCAATTCCGTTGCAAATCATTATAAGGTAATCATTTGCTTGAAGAACTTTTCTGATG
Organism: Argiope argentata; assembly: GCA_026289955.1. Lineage (NCBI taxonomy): Eukaryota > Metazoa > Arthropoda > Arachnida > Araneae > Araneidae > Argiope > Argiope argentata. The sequence continues at coordinate 3,291,047 of JAOUZG010030984.1, read as the reverse complement.
GATTTCAATTTTGGAAATATGTTGTAATATTCTATTGGGAAATCTTTTTTTTTGTGATATTATCTTTACATATAATTGGTATTTTCATATTTTTACACTTTCTGACGGAGATGTATGCAGACCAATCAGATTTGATAAAACAAGAATGAAAATAATTGAAAACACATGCAGAAAGACACTTTTCAAATTTCAACGAAGTAAATTGAAATTTTATATGAAAAGAAGCTTAGTTTGATAATCAATTAGGCTTAGGATGTTAATTTTAGGAATTAGGAAATTTAAATTTAATAATGTTGAGTTGATATCAGTTGAAAATGATAAAAAATGACTTCTGAATCATTGTATGTTTTTAAACTTCTACACCACACTAGCTAAGACTAGGCTATAATAGAGTTTTAACTAGGCCTAAGAAAGCTCTCATAACTGATATTTAATCTCTTAAAAACTTGAATCCATAATCCTGCTATTCTAAACCCAAATATGGCAAAAAGTCATGACTAATTCGAAATACCGTATCTCAGAAATATGACCGCATTATAGTAAAGAAGTTCTCATTAATATGTTGCAATATTATAGAAAATGACGATTTCTGTTTTTACGTTATTTTACGTGTTGTGATGGTAACTCTACTTGAAAATAATAAGCACATAATTTGTTTCAAATGAGGAGAAATTTGAATAATGTGCATTATATTTCCTCCTCTTTTTTGTATCTTCAATAAATGGGAGTTATTTCAATGATTAAATGACAATAATAAAATAAATTGCCTCATTTAAATATCATATGATTTTTTATTCATATTATAATATGATCAAAAGTAAATTTTCAACTCTTTAAAAAATTACATTCTATTGTGCCAGCTTTCTGGTATAGAGGTAGCGCGTTTTCCTCGTGTACTGGGAGTCCCGGGTTCGAGTCCCGGTTTGGGAATAGTTGTTCTTCTGTGTGCTATATGTGAGATGTGTGATTATGCCCCTCCCCCTGTAAAAAGGGGTTGTGCAAGCAAATGTGGTGAGTGTGTAGCTAAGTCGTACTCTTGGCCCTAGTTGGCGCTGCTTCAAAAACAAGAGACGCTCCTTTCAGCTTATCAAGCTCCGCTGATATAATAAGGGGAGCTTGTCTATGGCAAGCGCCATAAGTAACAACATTCTATTGCTAGATTGCTGATTACAGTTTATGACTGCAAATTGAATATATGTCAAAAGTCGGTAATTTTAATTAAAGTGAGACTCTAGTCACATCTAATATGAGGATGAGAAGCTTGATCGAGGTCGCAGTCCTTGCTTTCACAACTCACACCCTTATATAAGTAGTGGTACCATAACTTGGGCGTAATAGAAGCTCTAACGCATTCTTTACAGTATAAGTTCTAATATTCATGGTAAGTTAATGATTTATGTTGCTACTTCCCTGGTAAGTGGTAGAGTGATGTAATATGTAACAATGCCCATAGCATTTCATAGGAACTTATCCTACTTTGTGTTTTTGACTGAAATTACGAGTAGTAAACGGAAAATGGGTAAAAAAATTCATTCTCTAAGAAATAATTGTTGAACATACTATATATGTCCGTTTCGGACACGAATCAAACCTCTTGTGAGGTTAAATCTTTAACAATTGCAAAAAATAGTAACTAAAGATTCTTTTTTTAACTTTAAATTGGCCACATGAAAAATATTGCAGAGGTAGCTGGATTGTAATATGAGCAAATAAAATGAAAAAATATATAAATTTATAAATTGCAGAGCTAAAATAAAAATACAACTCAATTTATTTATTTATATATGCTTTAATAAAACTTTATAATTATTAAACTTTGTGTGTACCAAACATTTATGATTCGGAAACAAATATAGAGTAGCGTATATTTACAATAAGAATTCATACTTGAAAGCGTAAGTGCAATTATATCTTTCAAATCATGATTCTTTAAATAACTGGGTGGATAGCTAAAATCTTTTGAATGTATTCATGAAAAGTTTCGAAAATCATTTTGCATATAATATTTAAATGTTTTGTTTTGCTTAAAATGTGAATATCTTATATATTATTTTCATAATAAGTAAGTCTTCGGGTGAAAAATTGAGCACAAAAAAAAGCAATTTCTTGCTCTCCTCAATAGTTTTAAACCCATTTAATGAGTTAGCTTAGGAAACATTCTTTAGAAGCTCTTTTCTGAACAAACAAAATGCAAGGGAACAAGAAAATCTGAAAATTTAAAAAGCTTAGAGTATTTGGTCGCTCAGTGCAAAAGACATAGAAACATTCCTTTTATAAAATTGTGAAGGTCTGAGAGAAATTCTTATTCTTTCGTTCCCATTTGAAGTGAATTAGATTTAAGAAAACATTTTTGTTCACCAAACGCTTGAGAGAGAAGACACGAAAGAAGATTTTTCTTATGCGAGAGGTAATGGCAAAGATCTAATTACAACAAATGCTAAAGTATCCACTTCAAAAAGGCAACTATGGGTAGCAGTGCTCTTATTTCAATACTAGGTTCTTATATATATATATATATATATATATATATATATATCATTTTTTTAATTGGTAGAATTCAATCTAACACACTTGTTCTTTCCATAAAGCCTCGAAGTAAAAGGGAAAGCGTTTTTGTTAAACGGAATTTAATAGCTTGGTATCAAGTACGTACTTTTCAATTTTAAATAAATACCGAATTTTGAATTTTTGACAGCCCATTTTTCAGCATAATGGTGTATTAAGTGGATCAAAATAAAGAGAAACTTATATTAAACTAAACTTAATAAAGGAAAGCTAAAAAATCATTTATATTTCAAACAATTCTTTAATTATTGAAGCATTCCATATGGATTTAAGGAGTTTTAAAAGGGATGTTTTAATTTCCTTGGGGTTTTTCCATACGCAATAAGCAGTTTAAGAAATTAAATCTGATATATGAATAGTATCTACTTCTATGCCTCCTGAAGCGCACATCTTGATCTAGTATCTAATCCATGATTCATGATAAAGGGGAAAATGAGGTCTCTTCTTAAAAACAAGTAAGAACTAATAAAGAAAATCAAATAAGGAAAGTTGAGGATATTCTTTCTTTTTAGAAAAAATTCTTATTTATTAAATCATTAAATTTGCAAATTAAAAAAATATTTTTGCCATTTTCACCACTTGCATTGGCAAAAATGTCTAGATGAGCGTGTCGAAGCAGTCGACTGTAATTCGTAGTGAGGCGACGAAAAGTATCCGATGTTTCATACAAATCGGAAAAAAAATTATATCTTCTAAATAAGTTTATTTTCGATTCATGAACAATGAGTTCTGGGAAATAATATCAATCGATTGGACGGGAGCATTATTTTTACTTCTGTAATAATTGCCTGCCTAAGTATACAAAATGTAGTTGGTGATTTTTCTGACACACACATTTCAACAAGCGTGTCTTTCCGGGGAAAATGATTAAAGGCATAAATAAGAATATAAATAAATCGGAGGTAAGATTAGTGTCTGTTTCTATAGTTTTGGATATAAACACAGTTAATCTAAAATCCAGCGAGTGAGTTATAAATCCAGCCAGAGACTCAAGACAAAGGGAAAATGGGCACCTTTTGCTGATCAAAATGACTATACGACCACAAGAGGTTGCGTTAGCTTTAAAATATGGGAGAATATTGCATTTCCCTTGCACTTTTTTAAGAATGTTAATTCTAATTTGGTCTTCAATGGGAGGAATTTCAAGATATTTCTCGGTGGCTGGATCCATCTGTAGCTAGTAATTCACTAATAAGAATATCTCACCTCAAGTTTTGGAAGAATTCTCATTAAATTCTGAGTCAGGCGGCCAATAGTCTTCTTCCTTTCGTTGAGTTGTTTCGGCCATTCAAAGTCACAACCCACTGCTCATTGATAATTGTTCAAATAAAAAATTACCAGGAAAGAAAAGATAACTTTACAAACCAGGAAATATGAATTTGTATGAGATCCCATCTGGATGATGATGTCGTATCCGCTTTTTACAACGGAAAGAGGGGTGCAGCAGTTTCTGAGGGTATGTTTCCCTGAGCACCCGAGGGCAGAAGTCTGATTTCTAGCTCTTATCAGGATGAAACAGACACCCACACGCTTTCAGAGCCCCTTTTTACAGGTTGGGGGTGCAAATTCCCATATCTCACAGAGAGAACAACCATGCCCGAACCGGGGCTCGAACCTGGGACTCACAGAACACAAGGAAGACGCGCTACCTCTGTGCCAGAAATCCGGCGATCTCATCGGGATAGCAAAATATTATCAACTAAGCTGTTGACATTTTTAGTCAAAATATGGTACTGTTACTCCATTCTGGATAAAAGTGCAAGGTTCATTTATTACACAATTTTTTTCGAAAGCAATTTTGATAGAGAGTGATATTAACGATTTCATTTTAACTCATTCACGAAAACCCATTTCTATCTGTTCATGGAATTAAAGGGTGTAAATAATTTTAAGAAAATGAGTTATACATTATGTAGAATACATGTGAGGTGTAAAGAATATAGGATACCGGAAGATACTGAATAATGTCAATATTCGTAAGGCATTCCCACGCATTATTTTATAATTCAGCTTTGCGTCATCTTATTTCGGGCTATAATGTTATATTTTCATGATACAAGATCCGAATTGCCTCCGTGCTTATAACTCACTTGAACATTCTGTGATATATTATACGTGCACAATAAAAAATTTTAAGAAAAATTAATTCAAATTTAAACTGAAGTTTGTGTTGTTGATTTGTAAATATTTTGCTTTTTTGTGCTTTTTTGGTTTTTTTAAAAATTTCTCTCTTGTGTCTGACCCAGAATTTGTATCTCCAACGAATTTAAATAATACTATTTGCCAACGCATCCAATATTAGATTTTGAACTTAATCTGCTTGGTACGACATAATGGCAGAAAATTTCAACAGATGAATAATTTTAGTTCTACACCCCTTAAGACATAAAGTGTCCTCTTGTGCTCTTTTTTAGCTCAATTTATTTAAACACTATTTATTTTAAAAGGGGATGAATTTGAATTTACCAAAACATTTAATTAAAGCTTTATATAATTATCTTTCTCGCATTTTTTTATTTAAAAAATATTTTTTGATGATAACATTTGATAAAAAATTAGCTTATCATTAAATTTACTGTAGTTTGGGAGATAATCAAAGCGTTGAAAAGAGTTTTTTAGCTGATATATTAATTTATACGAATGCATTCTGAGATTTTAAATATATATATATATATATATATATATATAGACTTTAAAGGTAGTGTTAAAGTGTATAAA
>JAOUZG010030984.1:3158135-3285364 GCA_026289955.1 Argiope argentata | reverse complement strand
TATATATTAATTTTGATTCGAATCAAGTAAAATTTACCTACGCAAAGTTACCGTTTATCGGAGCTACCGTTCTGTAGTTATCGTGTTTACTTATATTTGAAATCAAGTTTGATCTGTATAGTTGAAAGCATTTTTGAGGTATCTTGTTCAAAGACAAACAGATAGATGTATTCCAAAAATGTATTTTTCGATCTCAAGAAAGTGAGAAATGGAAGTCAAAAACTGGAGTTATAGTTTTACGGTGATTATATTACTTCTTGGATTCTCGGCATACGAGAAAGTAAAAAACAACAACAAAGATTTACCATCCAGATTCAATGCCACTCAATCAGTTTATAATACTAATCTACGATAATCACATAAGGAAAAGTGCTAGTTAGGGGTCAATCGTCCATAATTTAAACGATCTCGAAACGGACGAATCCATTAGTGTAAGTGGCTTTTACCGGAGTTTCCAACCAGCTATATTTCTCCAAGTTATATCCTGATTATAATTGCTATCGAGATATTGTGACTACAAGGTGATTTTTACCATAACTGAGGGTGTTGAATTCTATTCAATGCAACATTATTATTTAAATCAACAGGACATTAATCGATATTTCGTAAAAAATAATAGGATCGCGTTGATTGTTACTAACAAGCTTTTACATGTCTAGTCATACCTGTATCTGAAGATTCATTTTCCAGCTTATAACTCTTTGATTAATTACCTATAATAACTGACAAACTTTGCAAATTAAGCTTTGATTCCTCAATTGATACCTGCGCAATTAGAAAAGCATTTTTTCTAAAATTGTTTTTTTTTTATTTTATGGTAAAGCATAACCGTCATGTATAATTATCAGAATCAGAATGGAATTCGTTCACCATATGCAGTGCGCATCTACGTACTGAGTAGAATATAACTTTTATTTTGTAATAAAGGCTATTATCTGAAAGGTCATTTTTCATCAGAAGAGGAAAAAATATCCGATTGTTGCCTATTTTAAATGTTGCTTATTTTATTTTTTCCGCTGAGTGATGTAGAGCTGAAGTCTGCATGTACGATTTTATGCTGTTTAAAATTGACTGTAATGGGTTTTAACTAGTTCAGATTCTATTTTGTCAAACTTGTTATAATAAATTTTAAAAAAAATATCTTTGATGGTAGCCCGTTTCAGGAATACGGAGTCAGCGACATTACGTTTTCCGTTGATCGAAATATATCAGTATATCATAATTTCGTTAAAAGTAATTGAATGTGTTGCGTTTAATATGAGAATTTAATTTTATAGTTATCTATCTCACTTAGCTGTCTTCAAAAGATTGTGTATACTAATTTTTAATTATAAAGAATAAAAAAGTAACAATAAAAAGAATAAAATTGGGAAGTATAATGTGTTTCTATCAATTGAAATCGATATTCAGTAAGGCATCATTACCATAAATAGAGATCTTAACTGATTAATAAAATTACGAATTGTTCTTCTATAATTTTTCATTAAATAGAATTAAAATTACAATATATAACCTATTCATTTTTTGTAAAAAAATTTCGATTGTGAATACAAACCATAAGAGTATGGTTTGTATACTTTTTTTAATTTTAATTTTTAACAACGTGTTATTAATATTCAAGGACAGTGACATTGCATATAACAATTATTTGAGAAAATCTCAGTATTTAAAAATATCTTTTAAAAAGAACATAAATTACAATATATTGGCAGAATCGGAAGTTGATTAAGTTAGTGTAGTTATTTTTGATTCTGTGAAGCTGTATCTAAGTATTTTTTTGTGTGTTTAAAACTACCATTAATTGATAATGAAGTACTTTGATGCATAAAAGTGTTACATTTTAATATTTTCATTGGAAACTTTCATGTTTAGCTCAATATAAATGAATTACTTAAGAATATAAATTAATGTGAACCAATTCAACGATTATATATATAGTTTGATTATGAAACAAGATCAATCAAATTTAAATCAAATTTTTTCCCGTTATTTTTCAGCAATAGTTATGTAATTTTATATAAATGAGAGTTAAGAAAATATTATAATATTAGGAATGTTATTTTTAATTTAAATTAAATCAATAGAAACAACTGATTATTCTATTAAATTTTCTTTTCCAAAATTTTAATTATCTTAGGTGAAAGATTATATAATAAAATTATAAATTATTTAAAATCATCAGAAAAGTCGAAAAATATAATAATGTCAATATTAACTATAATAAAGTTATATATACGATACATAATAAATTTTAAAAATACTTAATAAAAAATTATAAAATCTACATAATGAATTTTTATTTTAAATAATGTATAGTTATAAAACTTATCCTAAAATACATTGTTGCTCACTATTGATGATTTTATAGCTTTACCAGCTTGATTTTAGGTAACAAATGTTCTGTGGTTGGATACACTTCAAGGGCTTAATTATTAGATATTTCAAATTATAACGAAATAATTCATTTTGAGTTATGCGTTTAAAATAAAGTTGTTTAATAAACTACTTATATGCACTATTAAGCTTTCTACTTGAAAATTGAAATTTCTCTGACATGTGACAGCATACTTTCCAAGGGTATATAGATTCTGATTATTTCAAATAATTTCAAAAAATTGTTACTGAGTGGGACATTTTGAATGTATATTTTAATCACTCCGAACTTAATAAAAGTGTTCTAAAATGTTTAATTCTGATTTCATTGAGTTTGTTATTAGAAATCAGATAGCTTTGTCACGCGGCATCTCTTCTGAATGTTTAGATATTGACTGCCATTAACAGCTTCACTTCCGGTAATAGAAAGCAGTATCCCTTTAAGTACTTAGAGCGCAAATAGCAATCCTACACCATTAACCTGCAATCAAAACTTCGGGGCTCTGGCGAGTGAGCAGTCCAAACTGTGATTGCTGACATCATTTCAGTCAGCTAATGGAAAATTAACGAGCCTTTAGATCAACTTTAACCTGAGAAATTTTCAATAGGGTGGGGGAGATCTTGTAAACTGATCGATAAGGTGAAAGAACACTTTCGTTTCTTCCTTAATGTCACGGTAACTCTGCACGAATGACATAATTGAATGAAACGGGAAGAAAAATTTTGATGCGTTACAACGGTTAATAATTAAAAGGGACTTTTCTTCCTATTTAGTTAAATAGGGATATTTTAAAAGGGATGGGATGTACAGGTATTGTATGAAAGAAATGAAATTTTTAGTTTCATTTATAGTTGATTAGACATAGAACTTTAAAATATAGAAAATTATCTGAATTGCTACTTATTGTTCTCTTAATCTAAAATGTCAAAACATTCAGACCTTTGGATAACCATTAGATAAAAAATATGTCATTTAAAATTGGATTAGTAAATAGTTAGGAAAATTATGGGTATATTTTCATTTAAAGTTTTCTATGATTCGATATCCAGAAAAAAAAACTTTACAAATATTAAAGGACTCAAGACGTGGAATTTAGTTTTATGACTTGGATTTTAAATTTAATTTATAATAAAATATATTTATTAACTATGCATTTTAAAATTTTAGAAAGAACATTTTCAATTCACACATAATGATTTTATCTTTCATTATATATATTTATGATAATTTCATTTCATATATTATAGATAACATAAGATACACTTTTTATTATTATCTCCATATAAACCCTTTATTTCACAATCCATTGTATTTGTGAATAATATAATTGATTTTATTGAATAAAAGTAATAGTTCATCGATCATATTGGACTTTTAAAATTTAATCCTTCTTTATTTAATTCAGATTATCTCTAATGATATAATTATGTATTATAATGTTCTATGCATTTGAAAGACTGTCTGAAAGAAATAGACATATGTGCGAAATAGGAAATTCATCAATACCTATGTATTCTAATAAAAAATGTTATTTTAATTTTATTTCATTATTTTTATGATATTTCATTTGGAATTATTATTATTTTTTATGAGTTTTTTTTTACAAACATATAATATGAATTGCATTAACTAACACTTACGAACTTTGTGATTCTAAAAATAACAATTTAGGTAGTTTCTACAAAATATAGAAAAAGATAAAATAGAAAAGAAAAAAATGTATATTTATAGTAATTACTCTAATCCATAATGGAAATAAAATAATCCTTGCAAATGTTGTTTCAGGTGAAAAAATGATTAAGCTCATCAAAGCTTAATATTTATTTTTTCGTAATCTAGTTGTGAGAAATGAGTCTTTAGGTTAATTTAATACCACCTCCAGTTTGTCGTTTTTATCTTTAAGATAAAGTGAAAGCCTTTAAAAATTTGGTATTCGAAATGAGCGAGCGAATTCATCAACTGAATTGGCGATAATAAATTAGATTAATCGGGTACCTGAGGATAGTCGTTACATTGATTTCAAGTGCTGGGGAATGCTGTCGATTCTAATTTATCTTTCCCATATTAAGCCAGTGTCATCCGTAAACAAAATAAAGCGATCAAAACATCATCATTCACGATTTTTCATTACGGGTCGATTTTTTCCCCACTAGCCTTGTTCTAATGGATGCAGCTTGGCTCCCGATTTAAGGCATTAGGTGATAACAGAGAATATAAATTGTCAAAACAACGGAATATCGTCGAGTTAACAAAATGAATCAGCATAGTCCATTAAGGAAGGAATGCTTCTTTAACATAAGGTTGCATTCATCTTCATGCCCTGATTTATGGACCTGAGTCTTGCCTTAACGGCCGTGAAGGTATGTAAGGAGTCTGGGCCGATATTTTAGGTTTTAACAGGAGCAATGATACGTATTATTAATGAATATAAATTGGCTATCATCGAGCTCCATTCTTCGACGCGTCTGGATTTTTTAATAAATGATTTTAAGTTCACTTGTTTTATCTTTTCTTATAATCCTTTAGTGGATAATATTTGTCACCGTTGACAAGGTGTCTAAGAACTTTAGGTTAACAAATTATGCTCCGACTGATTTACAGTGAGACGCTTAAAGCCCTGCTCTGGCCTTTTCATTGGAACTAACAGGTGAAAGAAGGGGGGCTTTCAAGTGCTTTGTTTTCTTTTGATCACTCTCTCTAATCATTGCATTTCACTTTGTTTCAGGAAAGGAATAAAGTTATGCCACGCGTCAAATGGTCTTAGGTTATTAATTGCTCGGGATTTAAGAAATCACAACTAATATTTTCTTGACGATGCGTATGGAGTTCCGAATGATACATGCTGTCAATTAAATAAGGAAGTGGCTTTCTTTTTTAAGATAAAAGATTCATGGGATTTAGATAAATGCATATGTCTAGAAATATGATCCTCACAGTAAATGCGGGTAATCAAATAAGTAAAGGATAAATTGTCGGAAATTATTTCATACATAATTTTGTACCTAAGTTTAACAAGTATCGTAAAATTAAGTCAATAGCTCTAGCTTTTCTGAAAAATATAATTATTTTTGTCTTTGATAGTTTGGATAACTTTTTTAGGGAAAAGAATTATACGTTTATTCAGTTATAAGTAATAGCTTTTTTATTTATTCGTAATTTTATACATGGTTTATAATTTGTTTTTAGCAAATAGTTTTGTCTATTTTTAATATTTTCTATTTAATACATTCGTGCAGTAAAGAAATTATTATAAATAATATGTTCTATATTATTCATAATTCATGTTTGTCAGCTGTGTTATGCATAGGCACCGGTTGATCTTGGTTATAATATTATGGTCATTTATTTTATTGTTTTTCTATTTATGAGTGTACCGCCCCCAATTTGACTTTCTGTAGAAATAATGGGAGGAGAATGGTTTTTTCCCATTATCTATAAAATTGGGAGTTCTGACTTCCCAAAGAATCTAAAAAATGTTCCATGAAGAACATCAAAGGCATTCCCCAATTAGTAAAAGTAGGAACTTCTTCGAGGATTACATTTTCTTCATTACTGCTTAGTAAAGTTTAACACCTATCTTTATTCGAATAGGACCCTTTACTTAGAATTTCTATAGTCTATAATAAAATTTTCAAACACTTTTCGATCGGTCATTTTTATTTACCATACTATAGACAATAAACTGCAATACAATACAAACGTGAATTTAGTACCTAAGATTTCCTACGTCAAACAAAAACAGGAAAACAAGTGACTAGAAAGAAATATTTATGAATTTAAGAAAAATACCCAATTATAGAATATTAATGTTGTTCCCTTTTTGCCCAGATTTTTGGTGCGACTTTTCTAAGTGATATTACTAAATTGGAATATAATATAAAATTTATTGTGACATTATGTAACTAAAAGTAATATAAATCTAAAAATGATTCTGAAATTAAATTGTATACTGCTTTAAGCCAAACAAGTAAGTTTGAATAAGTGGGCCATGCAAATCATTTAAGTTCACTACCAAAAATAGTTGTTTAGTTAGGTTCCGTTAAATACCTTCGTTATGCAATAAAATCTTTGATTTCTTTATTGCCTGGTTCGGGAAATTAGAAGAGATTAAAACAGCAATTTTCTTTCAAAAATTGCCAATATTATCTCTGTTATTTGCAAGAGATGATAAAATCGATGAATGAGTTGAAGCCCCTGAAATATGGATGTTTTGAAAATTTAAATAATATTTCTTAAATTAATGTGACATTTCGTTAATATTGGAGTAAATAATTTTTAAAAAAGCATTTTGCTTCTGTAAAGACTGTTCAAGAAAAGAAAATCTTACACATTTCTTAAGTTCGTAATAACATATTTTCATGGAATGTTTTTTTTAATTAAAAAAAAGAATTTATTTCATTTTTACTTTTTACTTCATTCTGAAATTTTAAAATAGTATTATGTTTTACTTACCAAATGAATAAATTGTCATTTCTCAAAATGCAAGAAAATTTTAAAAAATAAATTCTTATGCCCTCATAAGGAATAATTTTGATTCTTTTTACAAATAGAGATGGAACGGATACTCCACCGTTTAACCATTAGGTTTTGACTTTCTTCGAAGAGGAAGTCAACCGTCCTCTCACTTTATCTACTACTTTTCTTTGTTTTACTGACCCTCTTCGTCTTCACTCTCCTCAAGAATGCAGCCTATCCTACTCTGATACACCTGTAGTTAAATTCACTCCCATGCTCTATCATATAATCTTGTTTTGTGAGGGTTAGATTTGTTTCTAATAAAAAAATCATGGGGTAACAGACGAACCACAACTTTTGTATAGTAATGACTCCTTAATATCTCTAAATATTTTTTATTTATATATATAAATAGCAGAGATCACATTTCGGATTATTCGTTGAGATTGAATTCATTATTTAAATGTTCAATCAGTAAATCCATTCATATTTTCTTTTGTTAATATTTTTAAAGCATCTTTCGCAGAATTTACTCACTCTCGTAAATCCGAATAATAGTACTTCTAAACTATAGTATAAAATTTATGTGCCTGATAAAAAATTATTTTACTCAGTATTGTTATTTATTTTACTTTTAATTTTGGTATTCTATTCTCTTTATTAATTTTTTTCACTATAATTCCTTTCATACATTGACTATTAATCCTCAAAGGAATTTGATTTTTCGCATCATATGTGTTTGTTTGTCTGATTGTTTCCTGCTATTTCTATATTTTTATATGTTGTATATATATTTATGCACATATATTTTGCTCCCTTTTATTGATTTCTTTTGTTTTCCTTTTGTTAAGGCATTGTTTTACAAAAGATTTGAATTTTTTTATTATATTTATTTTTATAATGTTCGTATACTATATTTGAGACGTATCATTGATAGTTTAATTTTTAAAAAACATACTATTTAATAAGATTTATAGTATTCACAGAACTTATTACTAGTTAATTGATTTATTTTAATGAAACATTAATTCCATATTACTGAAACTTATATATGTTGGTTTAAAAAATTGAATTTAAGGTTCTATCAGGTACTTCCTTTTCTCTCTTAAGATTATTTGTGATTGATGAATGTAACTAAATAAAATAAAATACAATGATTAAAAAACGCATCATTTGCTAAGAAAATATGGACGAAAATGTTTATAAAAATACGGATGTCAAAATAATATTTTAGCTTTATACGGCAATGTAAACAATGCAGTTAAGAAATCAAGTCCCGATGAAAAGCATAAAATTAATATTCTTAAAAATTTTTAAGAATAAATTGTATTATGAGTGCTATTAACAAAGCAGTTTCCATTGAGTGTTTGCATCAATGACCAACGCTTTTATAATTGTATTTTGACCTCTATATTTCTTTTAAATAAATTCGCATTACTTTTTAACATTCTAATGAAAGTATTTTCATTTGATGCATATGAAGCATCAAATGAAAATATATTGTATTCGTTAAATAATCCCAACTTTAAACTTTGACGAATTAACGTGCTCCAAACTCCCTTGAATACGAAAAACGCATTTTTAGAGTTATGTATGTCTATTAATGAACGTGATAATTCAAAAATATTTTGAACTAGATGGATGAAATTTGTAACTTTGCTTCAAATGTATTGATATCTGTACAAATTTAAAGGAAATACATTCAGATGAAGTTTGTTCGTTTGTCGGAATATGAAGGATACGGTAACTAGAAAATGTAAAGCGATAGACTGATAAAATTTGGCCCAGAAATTGAGCATCTAAAATGCAGATTTTTTTTTCAAATTTGAAAAAGAAATCCCCAGAAGGATTGATTGTTTGTTTGTAAACACATTTGCATTAACATAAACGGTATTATTCAAAAACTAATTAAATGAACTTTTGTTCAGTCTTTTAGCCTCCAAATTTTAGATTCTTTCAAGTTTTTGTAAATATTTGTCAAAAGATAAATTTTTTATCAGTCAGAGTTTTCACATGCATATAAACTGAAAAAAAACAAAAACCCAATGACTTAAATAGAAATTTTGTATGTGTTCTTGAGTCTGATATCGTAGTTCAATATTAGAATTTGGTTTTATTCGAAAGGAAATTTTTTTTCCAAAATACATATTTGATTTACTGATGTGTATTAACCACAAGCTAACAATTGATCGCCAAATGAAATCGCCAAGGATAAATTTTTCTTAACTTTTATTCGCCAGTGATATGGAATCTAAACTCAAAAATCTGTTCTTTTATTATACTCCGAATCACACAACTATCATTAGTGGAACTGAGCGAATAAAAAAAATGCTGAGCTTTAGAAGTATTCATGACCATGATCATAGTTTACAGTTTATGATGAGAAAGCGGATTAACCAAACATTGAAAATGTGAGAAAGTTTTAAAGAGACTACTCCAACTGGTTCTTACTATTATTTAAATGCCTAGTTTTACGTATTACATCTTACTTGCACCATATGTTTAAAAGCCGAAGCCATGGCACTCCATATTATTCTGAATTACAATTAAATTCGACATTTCACATCTTGTCAGTTCCAATACGGAATAATTCGATGTTGAAGAAAACATCATTAAGTAGTTATTTAATCTTACAAATTATATTCGCAAATGCTTTCAAATGCATTTTAAACAGGAGATGAGAAAAGAATTTGGTACAATTGCTACTAATAAATGATTTGCGTTAGAGGAAGTTGGAAGCATTGCAGTTTAATTAATGGACTTAAATTTTGTTGTCAAAATAGTAACATCCTAATTTAATTAATTAAATTTGTAATTCAAATTAAGTCGCTAGCTCTAATGAGGAGATCGTCATTCGTGTTTAGGTAACAATATTCTTCTGATTTCTAGGCCTTTCATGAAATTGTCTCCTAATATAATTTCATACTTCATTCGCATTGGATGACGTCCTTGTAGAATTCAGTGAGAGAATTTTTCCTTTCAAAAGTCCCTGGGTTTCACATTTCGATGGTTAACTTGATTATTTGTGAATAGACCCGAGTTAATTTGTCTCTGAGTGGCAGAATTTTTAAAGAATAGATGTGCAGCTGCTTAGAAATGAGTGTAAGGATTAATTGATGAATATTATTTCAAAAATTGATTTAATTTCCTTTAGACCTTTGCAACTAACTGGAATATTTAATTATTCTTACATAAAAATGATTTAGATGAGATAGTAATAATTAAGATTGCTTCTTGACTCTTTTTGTTATAATTTCAAATCTTCGTTGTGAATGATGCATTTGTAAAAGAAATTTCATATAAAAAGCTACATGAGCGCAAAACCTCTATTTCTGAATAGTATTAGCAATTGAACTAAGGTAAGGGGCTGCGTTGGTCTGATGGTAAAGTCCCGGCTTCACTATTTGAGGTCTTCAGGTTCAAAACCCGATTCCAACAAAGAACTATCGTGTAAGCTGCTCTGGTGCATGATAAAACCGTCTGAGACAAACGTCTTTTCACTGTTATGATGCAGAAGTTTGGAGAGGGGGCACCAGCACAAGCGTCATCCTTAGTGTTGCTTTAAAACGCGATGTTAATATAATTGAAACGAAATGAACGAAAATAATTTTATAGATACACGGAATGATTCTTTTTTTAAAAAAATTGCACAACTCTCTAAAAATAATGTTTGGAATATGGAAAAGGCTGCTTTCAAAATTGGGAAATGTTACTTTAATTGGAGAAATATGAATTTCTTAAACTAAATTAGATAAGATTTAAGTAAATGGAATAATAATTCTTTTTTTTCCAAATTTCAACATATATAATTAATGGAATAAATTTGATGAATGGTTAGAATTTTAGAAATTAGAAACCATTGTCAAAGAAAGAACTCCATATTTTTATACTCCGGCATAAAAATCCATTTTTCTATTTACCTGTTTCCTATTATGTTATTTTCCAATTTTATTAGAATTAATGCAGTTCTGACTGAAAAGAAAAATAAATGAATTTAAATAAGCAAGATTTTTCTCTGTTTAACAGATATGCATTGGTTGGAAATTTACCTTTTTCAGTGGGGAAATGCTGTTATTATTAAAAACTATTAAAGACCATTGGGAATATATTTATACAAAAACATATAGAATTTAAGTAATTTTATATTTTGATGTATTTCGTTATATAAAAATGATAATTGAATTTCTTGTTTATCATAACTTATTAACCAGAGGAGGAGGACCTTATGACATTAATAAAGAAAAGAATAAAGAAATTCTGCTGTCCTTATTTAAAGATTTACAAATTAAAAGTTTGTTTTATGTATATTAATTTATCTTTGTTAATATGTTCAATATTTCGAAATATCTCATGAGATTCTAACTAAAACAAAATAGAAGTAAAATAAAATTTGAATAAATTAAAGGTGAAAGGAAAATATTTGATTTTCGATTAAAAACATTAAGGATAAATCCGGATGAATCTGAAATTATGTCAATTAAATATTGTATATTAGTGTATATTAATTAGTATTATTTCCTATTCTTTTATGCGAATTCAAAACAAAAGTATTTGTGAAGTATTCAAAGTATTCACCTAAGTGAAGATGAAAAATTGAATGTACTTATGAAATAAGAAATTTCTCAACAGGCTAGCTAATGGTGATTTAGCTCACAATTTGAATGTGCAAAATTCAATAGTAATTTAAAGAAAAATAAAAAAATAATCATGAATGTTATTTAAAAATGTCATACATAGTGAATACTAACTTTCAGAATAAGACATGCCAAAAAATATTCTAAAATAGGAATGTTGACAGATGACTTTATCTTAATGTGTGCAGAATAGTATTGGTACTTCTTGAATTTGTTCATATAATCCATTCTTATTTATCTTGCTATTTTATTATTTGTATGCACGTCAGTGTATTTCTTGAAAAATCAAACTCTTAAATATTATCAAATTCTTAAGTACCTCCAGATTGATTTCTATTCCATTTAATAAAAAATATACATTATTTTAAACAAAAAAAAAAAACTCAACCTTTCTAATTAACCAATTTTAGTAAGATTATCTCTAGATAATGAGGTTTATTAAGAGTGTTCAAAGAATAAGTGAAATCTTTTGATAGGGAATTTTATGATGCTTACGGATCTTTTGTTCTATTTTTCTTTTACCTTTCTAGATATCTGTGGCATAATGAGTAATGCAATTCTAATTTGTTAATTTCCTGGAATACTTAAGTACTATTAATTCCATTGGTTAAATACAAAAAAAATATTAGGCATTTCTTAGAATTCTATTAGTCTCTTTTTATGCCTTAGATTAACAGCCATAATTCATACTTTAATGATCAAAGAAAGGGCTCTGATTTAATTTTGGTAGAGCTTTTAATCTGAGGAAAAAGATGAAAGAACAAAATAAAAAAAAGTAAGCGAAACTTTAAGATGTAATAAGTTAGGATTAATGAATGTTTCTATTGCTCTTTTCTTCAATGTAGTTAACTACGATTTGCACTAATTAAGAAGAAATCTAGGATAAAAGTTAAGTTCTTCAGGAATAAAAATGATTTGCTCTCTCACCGCATAATTTCATTTTCATTAGTAAATTTTGAACGCATGCGAACAGTAAAAGGAAAGGGATAAGAAGAAAAAGGATCGAAATCTTTCTTACTTAGAAACTTACTTAGAAATCTAACCAGTTTGTTTAAACAGTTACTTTTTTGATGAATTAAATCAATGTTTCTACTTCCAGAATGCATTTACTCATTCCTCAAACGCCTGTTTTTTTAACTGAGGGATTTTTTAATCGTATCATTTCTTAAATGAACGAAAAGAAAAAGTCATTTTATAGAAAGAAAAGTCATTTAAAAATCATATTTTAAGTACAGTTTTGAAATAACAATTAGATGTTAAACCACAACACATATATAAACTTAAATACTTTACTTTTCAAGCAGCAACTTTTATTCTTATGTATGAGAAGAAAATATGTTATTTTTAGGAATACAAATAGAAAAAGTCATGTAATAATAAGTGAAAAAAATCCTTTTATTTTTTTGTCAGAGCTGACTTTGCTATATAGAAATTGTAAGTAGATTTATATTTTCAGGGTGTATCCCGATAGCCACAGCATATATTAGAACTTTAACCTTATTCTCATGATAATTTAAAAAAATCAGAATTTAATATTTTATTTAAAGGCCCCAATGGCTTTTAAGGGTTAAGATATATTTCATTGGCGTCAAATTTGATTTAATGATATTAGAAATTAAATGACTTTCTCGGATTCGAACGCCCCTTTTTTTATAAGCAGGAGCGTTCAAATATTGCATACAGTCTGTTTTAAAAAGGAAATAAAAAAAAAGTCAGTTCTATACTACAATCCAAAAACCTGACAGTACTATATTTTCTACGAATCTGTACTCAGAAGCAGTTGAAAATTTTTATATTTTAAAGAGATCTAATGACAGCAGCTCAAATCAGAGGGAGCAGATTAAAATATCATGAGTACTTATAAATTCATGAGTTTGGATGTAAGTACACATTCTTCGAAAATGTTAACGTACAGCAAAATTATTTCAGTGATTTCAGAAAAGGCATTTTTAGACATAAAGGAATATATATATATATATATTAAATTTAACTGCTTTTTACAATAGTATAAATTACTAAAAATTGACTATCTTTAAAATTTTAATAGTACGAAGTCCGAAGATCAAACTTTTCATTGTATCAGCTATATTGAGCTCTGTAGAGTTTTTAAAACTAACGTACATCCCATAACGATTTACAGAAAAAACATTAATGCTATTTTAAATTTCGTTATGTATCAGGATAAGAAATTTACGAATTTTTCGGCATAATGACAAACAGCTTCAAAAATTTGCTGCCTACGATTTTTGAAAGATTTAAAAGTCGCTCGGCATGCAGTAAAGTTTCCTATCCCCACTTGTTGACATATGCATTAACACAGCTCGATCAATCGTGTGAAAATATTTCCTCCAACGTTATTTTCCTCCTACATAATTTTCTTAGTCTTTACATACTACGGTTATGAGAATTAAATTTGGATTATACACAAGTTTTTAAAATTAAGGAATGATAACATTAATTTTTAGGGAAAAATTAAAATGTATTTTGAATTTCGATATACGAATTAAATTCTAAAAATTTAGAGATACACGATATTTATTTTTATCGAATAATAATGAAATTCTTATATAAATCATTAAAAGTGCCATTAATTTCATGTGTATTGATATCTATCTCGTGCATAATAAGATTTTATCTTATTTTTTTTTAAAAAAATGAGTGTTGACAAATAATAAAGAATATCTGTAGATAGAGGTTTTATTTATATATTTGTTTCTCTTACATTTCGTTAATTTCGCAATAATTTGTATTTACAACTACAATTTTAATGTAAATACTACATTCTAAACTTACCCAATCTAGTTTGAATCTGTCAAGTTTTGATCCTGTCTAATTCACATACTAGGGAACGAACAGAAAAAAAAAAGATTTTAATAATGCTTTTTATAGACTTGGGATTGAAATATTAGTTTTTATCAAATTTTCAATGTCAACATTTTTGCTTGTTATAACAATTTTAGTTTCCTATACAAGAAACATAAGTTATCAAAGCTACTTCAACGCAATATTAAGGCAGTTTTTTTTATTTTAAATGTATTTCTCAAAAATAAGCCTCACTTACTTAAGATACTTTGGAGCAAGAATCAACACCCTGTAGAGCCATTGCCCAAGTTTTTCCCCTCGAATTAACCCCCGAAACCCAGCAGTGTAGCCATTCATATGATTTTTCACTCTGCTTCCTAAAACCAGTAATTTCCGTCCTCGATAGATGCATTTATCTCACTTAAAGAATGATGGAGTGCCTGTCAAGAATTCTCTATCAGATTAAGATCAGGTGAACTCGATGATTAGTTAAGGGCTTTAATTATTTTACTTTTTCACAATGCGGGGACAGAATAAGTAATATGCTGTATACGTTATAATATAGAAAAACGTACATTTCGTATTTTCCTTTCGTAGAAAAGAATGCAATATTATATTTGCCTTACCTCTACATTAATCATAAACTCAACCTTAAGGAAGAAACTTTACCAAATAGAACCGATATCTAACCTTTGTATGGAAGATATGAGATTTGGCCAACAATTAATCTGCTTGCCAATTAATATTAGCATCACGTATATTTAATCTAACATCTAATTGTCTAATGGTTCATTTTTCTACAGGATGTATATTCTTAGTATGGCCAGTACATTTGACATGCATCTTCTCAAAAACTGAGATTGTAATTTGAGGACAAATTAAGTTACAAGATACACGATAAAGCATATGGATATAGAGAATACAAACAAAAACTATTTTGCTCAAGTAGTTTTCCCCTTTGTATTATGTCAGATTGCTGTGCGGTACTTACAATTCATTTAATTATAGGGGGAATTTCCCTTTTCTTCTAATAATTGTATACGATTTTTTTCCCTATCCCTTGATGTATTATCTTATCAGATAAGGTCCTATTTCTTTTTAATAATGTAAAAAAATTTAGATAACGCTAAAGTGGGGAATATAGAACGCTAAACCTTATCTTTCAGTGGTTTGAAAAAAAGAATGAAATTTTATGTTTGGAACATAAAATTTCCACATTAAAAGAATATTTCGAGATCTCATCTTTCCTATAAAAGTCACCATTTTATCCTGATCGAATTTGTAATATTTATTTAAACCAATAGTTTGAAAATTGATGTATAATTGGGTCATTCTGAGTTTTATAGTTCCGCAAGTTTTTAGCTTCTTATACAAAGCTTTTTCTTTCGGATCTAAAATTTTAAGAGCTTGAAAATCATTATACATGCATCGGTATCCATTGAAAATCGGTATGCATTCTCATAAGATTAATAAGAGAGATCTGTTGTTATTTTATTTGTTCTACATGCTTTGTTAAAAATGATTTATAAATAAAGAATTGAATGAAATAAGAAATTTTAACTTCAGTCTGTGACTTAAAATTCTAATTTGCATATAAATTTCTAAGACGGCGACTGGAGATATTTACATCCAAAGACGCATGACAAAAAAGGCAATTTTCCCTTGGGTTCAAATGAGCGAAATCCATTCTAATTGCCTTTAAGATCACATTTAACAGACGAACCTGGGTTTAAACTTAACCTTTTAAGGGAATTTCAGCTTAGGGAGTGTAGCTAGACATTTCCTTGGGCCAGGTTTCTTAATTTAATTGAGTCATCGCATCAGTGCTAGAAGGATAATGACTTCTCACCATAACTTAAACAGCGACGAGGATATAGAATACAAAAATATGCTATAGTACTTAAATGTAGATCTATGCAAGTATCCAGATATATAAAAGTTATAAAAGTGCCTTAATCAGTGATGAAAACAGTGTTTAATTCTTGACATAATGTGTCTGCGGCCAGCTAGAACACACTATGTTTTCGTAATAAATAGTTGATAGTCCTACAATAGCTTATAACTGCACAACCAGTTGAGAAAAAAGGATTTTCTAAAACCATTAGGACCTTGAAAAAGTTTTCTTGCAATATTTTGTATTTGGGTTTCAAGAAAAATAATCCTTATGCATTTAAAAAGATTGGAAGCATTATTCACACTACAGTGATAATATCGATGAAAGCACAAGAAATATTAGAATGCTTGAAATAACTAGATCATACAACTTGCCTAAAAGGATTTTTGAAGCCTTGTATTAACTAGGAGCAGTATATTCAGAATTTCAAATAGGTAACCAATGATAATATTTAAAAGTAAAAAAATAACTATCTTTTATAAAAAAATAGGTATCACACGAGAATTAAAGGGATCCCTGCAGAAAGTAGAAACAGGAAATTAAATATATATTAATCTGTGATATGATCTACCATATATTCAACAGGTTAGAGGATACTGAATATAACGAGGATGAAAGAATTCTGAAGAAAGAAATAATATTTCATACAATTGTTGCCCTTTATACGATCACTAAGGTAAAATAAGCAATTTTATAATATACAGAAGAAATGCATGAAAAAAACCATTAAAATGATTTATTTTTATGGGGCTTTTACTAATACAAAATTCATACAGAAGACGAATATTTTTTTGTAAATCTTACTTGGATTTTCGCATATAAAGATAAAACATTCTAATATGCCTTTTTCAAATTTAAATGACCATTCTTATACATCGTCGGCTTCAATATTTCAATACTTTTCTCAAGTAATACTAAATTTATAAGTCAAGTTCTAATAAGACTTCGAAATTTGCTGATTTCCGTATGGCTCTGATTTATATGTATTGTGAAATCTCTGACAAGATTTAATTTTTTCGTTATCCTTTTCACCTTATTAGTACACGTTTTTTGGTTTAAAGTTAATTTTGAACAGGAATTTTTTTTGAAAATTAGAAAATGTAACCCAAAAGCATACAGGCTTTCTTTTTATGCAATCTAATTTTGATGAAGTGTAAAAATGTATAAGAAAATTTACAATGAATATTGTTCTTGCTTAATTATCGCATGTATACATAATGTTAAAGTATTTAAATGACTTACTTTTCAATAATAAAGTTGCAGACAATTATATAATATTATACTAATGTGCGTAATATTTCATGGAATAAAAATTATCAACGGTTTTAACTAATTCGAAACGAAAAATTTAACAGTGACATTTTACTGAGCGTAAGAGACTATAAAAGCATTAAATCTTCATTCCACTCTGAAGGTTACCTCAAGAGAAAATAACTTCCGAAAAATACGATATACAAGCCCATATTTAATTTTAGTATTATTCACAAAAGCATCTAATTAAATGATATCCGTTAACACTGGCGAATGAGCCGAGAGAAGGAAAATCTATTAAAGGATAAAAATTATAACACGGAAATTCCGAAAGAGAAAAAATTATATTAAAACACAATCCCTAATCCAATCAGAATTCTACAGACACGAAGGCAAACATTATTACAGCTTGAATAAATTGCAGTATGATCAGCCTTTTACACATCGAAGTCTCATTCTTCCAAAGCGCTGCCGCTTAAAGAAAACTCACTAGAATTATTCACCGACTTGAGGTCTGCTTTCGAGACTTTTGAATTCAATAGTTTTAAAAGCTTCTTCTAGCTCTAGATTAACACTGTATCTAACAATTCTTCAAACCATTGCTATAAATAGTTAAAAATGGAGATTTAGATCCTTTTATATTAAGCAAGACTTCTGTAATCAAATCAATCACATGAATCAATCAATTCGATATGGGTATGGAACATTTAGCTTATTATATTCTTGAGTTTAATTACTTAGGAAATTTGGAGCTTTATAAAACGAAGATGGGAAAAAACAAAGGATAATATAAATTTAAATCTTCATTATAAATCTTAATTTGCGAAAATTAAGAAAAAAAGCTTTTGTAAAAGATCTTTATGAACTTCAAATAAATTTGAAAGAATTTTCTGGAATTCAATTCTTTGTTCCAGATTCAGTGAAATTTATCGAGAAGGGCGATTTCTAATGACAATTGCTATCTTGATATGCGATTTAATGCATTTCGAAAATATTGCGGGTAATGAAGGCAATTGAATTGGCAATATTGGACATCAAAATGTATAGGAGTAAAAATCCCAAAACAATGATAAAGATAAAAAAGATGCCTAAATTCATTAGTCTTGCAAAAGATCGAAAAAATAAAATGCACTTATCTGAGCATTGTTTGAAGATTCGTTAACTTAACATGCATTTTAGTTACCATAAGGAATTCTGGAAGAAGGGCAACTCCACTGGCACGATTCATAACCGATATTTTGTCTACTCGGATAAGATGTAACAATGAAATTATCTGTAATAAAGATATTCTATTGGATAGATTGCGATTTAGGGTAAAAGTACAAGCGCGTCATGCGGAACTAAATTTAACTTTCAGGGCAGTATGCCACTTCCAAATTTCGTACATAAATTCGAAGAAACTATAGCAAGAGACAATTCAATTTTAATTCGAATGAAAAATTGTTGAGGTACTAATTATAACTCTCTAGGTATATGAAGACTGGACAGTTATGTTTACATTATCTTGACGTTTAAAATTTGGTAAATAATCTCTAAATTCAGTTATATTTTCTAGTTTAGGATCTGTGACGAGTCTAAAAAGTGCATCTGGGAAGGTTATTTTTCTGCAGATTTAATCCTCGTTATCTACGAAATACGAAATTGCAATACCCAGTTCTAAACAGCTTTAATGTTAGTTCAAAATTGGTAAATTAAATTCAAACAAGATTCAAGAAGCATTAGAAAATTCAAACGAAGCGCATTAGAAGTAAAGCCGCAGAAACTTAAATTTCAACTTAAATCTATAGATCAAAAATTAACTGCTTCAATGTTCAAGATGGCAAAGTTGAAAACCAAGATCTAAACTACACGAATAAATGAACATTAAATTCAATTTTAACTCTCAAGTCGGATCAATCGTGCTTACAGTTAAAAGAAGCCTTCATAATGATCGTTATTCCAGGTAATTTTAAGCGTCTATGAAGATTGAGCTGTTGAAATCATTTAAAAAGCAATTTAAGATGTTTGGAATAAATAGTAAATTTTAAGACTCGAGAGAATTTGCGAATATTATTTGGACTCAAATCCCTTCGTCTGAAACTTCGCTCGAATTGCTGTTCCCGTGACTTCATTCCCAGTTAAAAATGGCGCGAAGAGGTCATTTAAATCTGCTATGAAAACTGACCGAAGACTTTATAGTTACCAAAAGAATCTAGATTTGAAAATTGTAATTTCCAGGAATTTTAAAATCTACACTCTGTAAAAAGTAAGCAAATGCAAGTTTAAAACCATAAGATATTGAATCAATACTTTTATTAATGGTTCAATAAGTTTTAAGCAAAAGTTTACATGGATGCATAACATACAGATATTGATACAAATCTTGTAGTATCAGAGTCGACATAACACGTTTAATACAAGTCAAGACTTGTTAAATACAAAGTCATCTAGAAGGGAAAAACCTAGATAAAATCAGAACATATATTTCGTTAATTGATGTACATCATACAAAGCATCTTATATTTATATTCACAAAACTGAACTTAGATTTTCAAATGAGCAAAATAAATCAATAACTTAAATTACTTTCATATTTATCTTCAGAGAAAATAGTAGGTAACAAGCCGACATAAGAAAAGCTTCATTAATAACCTTTAAAATATATGCGATACCTTTAATTTACAAGATATTTTGCAAATTAAAAAAAAGGGAAATTGAAGTTAAATTTGGATTAAATATATCTAGTTAGACGGATAAGTTTCTTAAAAGTTAAAAAATGGACCATTCAATCGCAAGACCACAAGTAAATATTCATAGAACACTAACCTGAAAATAATCTTATTCTTCAATATACATTGACATTTTACAGCATAAATTTTACTGCAAGGCTAACAAAAAGGTTCAACAAACTTAGTGTAACAAGACAATATGCTTTATCATTCTACAACAAAACATTGTGAAAGTACATACAAAAATATGTAAACCTATATGAAGTAAATATAGAAGAATTGGAGCAAAATTGAGACTTCACTATTCTTAAAGTGCTGCATATGCAACACAGAAAGGGAAATTTAGTATTTTAAATGCGTGATAATTTCGAAGTCTACAAAACAGCAATTAGTATAATGCTTGTATTCGTTACGAAAGTTTGCATTGAATAATGGCATAATACTTTAATGAAATAAAGAAACTTGTTAAACTGTACTAGGAAAGCATTTAAATTTTAAACAAACAATTCCATTTCACTTGAAAGTACAATGCACTTTCAACAATTACATTAGTATTGCTTACCGAATACTTAACTAGAAAGATTAACAATTTGCCATACGTTTTAATTAGGACAAAACATAACTGAGATATTAACCATCAATTGTAAGCATTTTAATTCTCTTAATTCAAATTATTGAAGCATTTCCACATTGAACGATACTTAGCATTGCTTTAACAAAGCGTTATACAAAAGTTACAAATAGTTATTACAAAATCAAATGCTGTATATAAGAATTCGCACTAACGTTCAAGTACAAAATATTTTATACCATTTAGAAAGTGTAGAATACAGCATTCCACATCAAAAATGGATAAGACTAGTTGCATGCAATAAACTGGTGGATTCACTTAGAAATTAAGCAATGTTTGACGACGGTGATGCTCCTTTTCTGCAGCTGCCTCCGACAGACCAGACATTTTAATTTCCCATCTGAAAGTTGTTTCGTTAACGATTTCTTAGGTTTAAAAGAGCCATCTGGAAATAAAGTCTGATTTATATTTTGAACGCAGATCTTGTGTTTTGAAAATAATGGGACTACCGATTCCAATACAGATTCTTGAAAATAAAAACCAACATTAAAAGAGCATGACAAATGCATTCATTAAAAGAATGCAGTTCCACCAAGACGGTTTTCACTGATGCTTCAAATAAATATTCATTGTATTTAAACAATTTTTAGGGAGTCATTTCTAGTACGAGAGACTTAATTTACTTATTTATCAAGTACATTCATTGGAAGATAGACTTGAGACCATAGTAAATACATTGCGAAGGCGAATAATTAAGAGACATTACGATTTTGCATACGAAGAAAAATTCTTGCTAATTGGAGAAGGAAGGAAACATGATGGAATAGTCAAGTAAAGCCATTCAGAACTATAAATCTAGAAGCAAGTACTTTTAAAACTTATCCATTTGATCCCTTGAAGGAACCGGTCGATCTTTCAACAGATGTAGGAAAAATCAAAGTTCTGAAGTCCTTGTATTGAAACTAAATGTAGCAAGACTATTCCCCCTCCCCCATTATGCTGTGGAAAGTTGCATATTTCTGCCAGCAACAGAACTTGTTAGCCTTCCTATTACAATCATTGAGTTCATTTCTTGGTAAAGCACTGTACCAAGACAAGGTCCGACAAACAGCTGGAGCCAGGGTTAAAATCTTAAATTCCAAAATCAGATTCTGGTTAAATTGAGGAAGGCAAATTCCCATTCAAATTGACTACTAATTGCCGTTCCAACTTCAATATCATACACAGGACAGTTGATTGAGGGAGCCAACTTTCATTAATCATCCCAGAAAGAACACGTCGCAGAATAGAAAGATTAGACGAATTGGTGTTAATTAAGTTGACTAGATGAAAGAACACGATTCTAAGACCCTATGGATATAGGTTCAGAAAACCGTTCAAATACGAACTTGAGTGCGAGTCGCGTTTTCCCTATTGAGGGAAACGGATCATAGCCTTTGTTGAAATTCGACCACTGCTCATCTAGTATTATTTCTACTACGTAGTTAATTAACGACAACCTATGTCGGTTTACTTATTGGAAACTTGATAAGAGCTTGTACACTTGAATCTTGACATAACAATGATAATCCCTTCAAAAACTGGAATACTCAAAGCACCGCATGTTTGAAGAATTACATGTTCCATGATGTTTTCTCATGAAATTAAATACTTCTGTGGTCATATGACAGTTTAGGAAAAAAATCCACTGAATAAGTTGCACATTTCAAAAGTAACCTTAGGAACTCTTGAACGACAGCTTGGCATTTAAGCTTTCAGCAGAGAACGGAAAACCAAATGTTTCCATACCAAATTGGAACAAAGAATATGAATTTAAGGGAAGAGGACTTGAATACACGAGATATGTTGAAGGTTCCAAAGAGCAATCAAGACTTAATAAAAGCAAAATATTATCGAAAGATATCCAATTTCAAACAGAACAATGGGACATTTTTTACGCGAACTAAGTTCAGTAGTGGCTGAGTATTATTTTAACAATATCTAAACATTAGGCACTTGTGTTCATGAAGACAAATGCAAAGGCATAAAGCAAGCACGGTCATGTTCTAACCCATTTGAAAATCTCAAAAATTTACCAATTTTTTACTAAAGTTTTATTAAGTGTTACGATTAATCCACTGACTGTTGAAGCCCTTTATGTGTTCCTTAGATAATAGAAAACGTAAACCCATCTTATGACACAAGATGAATAAATTACAAGCAGGTAATATCTCAATCTCAATATGACAGGCCATATTTCGCGTATGCATGATAACGTCAACTAACAATAGCAAGTCGATATCACTTCCGATTTGAAATAGTTGTATCTACACTGCTCCAAACCAGATTTCTGTGAGCAAGTAATTCAGATAATCTGAAATTTAATTTTTCTGATGAATTTCACTTCTTGAAATGAAAGATCGGAATTGCCAGCAGACGTGGAATAAAGCTAATGAATATCTTCCGTACAGTTGAGTTGACGGCAAAAATTTAAAAAGCACCAAGACTCAAATTTCAAAGCTAATCCAGAGACAACCAATATTAGAAGCCTTCTGGAGTATGTTACAAAAATGACTCAGTCTTATCACGCCTATTGGAATTCAATCAAAAACATTAGTGAATATTTCAAATAGGTTTTAAATCCTTTACCAAGCCATTTGAGATATGGTACATGGAGTTTTATAACAATCGCACATAAGAATCGAATAATTTCGAGCTGGAATTGCTTTCATCTGGATTTCTGTGCATTTCAAGCAGCTCCTGGATTTTGACCAATAGTTGCAGGTTTCAGAGACTTGGCGAAAACATTAAAATGCCGCATTTTATGCAAAATTCATTGAAAGATTCAGGAAAATTAACATTTAAGATGGAAATGCATGTTGAAAGAAATGTGACTCACTAACTGAATCTCGCCACTTTTGACTTAGTTGCATTTACACGATATTGTGCACTGAGGTCTATTTCGAATTAAATTTTCATCTATTAAAGAATTTTAAATGAATGGAAAGATCAGGTTTTGAACAGACATTAAGATGACGTATTTATGTCCTAAAAACTATCCATAATTCCATGCTTTCCGTTGACTCGTATTTACTTCTCACTTTGACATTAGTTCAAGGCAAACCGACATCTATCCATTTTCTCATCTTTCCGGACTTAAGAAAGTTATTTCAAATGTTGATGAGCTTAAATTTAGAAGCACAAGAAAAATTCATTGCCTTTACATTAGAGAAATATTGTATATAGACTAGTAATAAAAATACAATTTTTATGCCAACTAAATGCATCTAGAAATGAGCATATTTAGAATATTGATATTCACCATTGCGAATTTCGCATACTTGATAGTCATTGAACGACTTAGTGTTTCAAACATTTCGTATCGAACAATATATCCCGCGAGTACGATTTGCGAATTCAGCATGTTAAATTGCTTCAGAATTCCATAGCTACCATCGTCATTCGGAAATTGAATGCATTTACTGCTCCAATTTGAAATCACGAGAAAGAAATGTGGTTACAAGAAAAGAACCCTGGGAGACATTTCCAGAGTTGTATCAAGAGTCAGAAAGACAAGCAAGTTGATCAATGAAACATTTTTTTACTTAGAATGTTCATTTATCTTATTTGAAATACTACCGAGATGCATGGATTTTGAGAAGAATATCGAAATATCCGAGAAACTTTTGGATTACGTAAAAGTGAATCACTTACATATCGCTGAACTATCAACATTATGTCCACTGAAATGGGCGAGTTTTGTTCAAAACAGATGCAAGCCTGGTATTAGTTACTTGACAAATTAGAAACTGTGTGCTACACAAGAAAAAGAACATTCTGAAGCAGGATTGCAAAACTTGAACACTAAAAACCTCCACCTGAAAATGACTGCTGAGAGAAAACTCAATTATAATCCGCCAAATAAATATAACTACAAATATAATTAGCTTTGGTGAAATACTTATATCTCTCATGAAATATTTCATTAAATGATGAATTTTATATTTCTGAACAAATCACTCGCCCTTTCGTCAATAATTTGCCTTCTTTGGAATAATGAAGGTTTTACTACAACTTTTATTTAAGGAAAGTAAGTAATATCCAGGATAGCCCAAAGTAGATTGTTAACAAGGCCCAGTTTTTTTAAAATCAAGTGAGAACGCTAATGTAGTTCTACATTTAAATTATCGACGATAGACATTAAATTTTTACAGGATTTTATTTCATAAGAACTAGAGGAATCCATGCTTCAATATTCAAAAGGAACCGACCATGCCAATTTAGTCTTAGCGACAATAAAATAATTGCGTTAGGTACGACAGACTTATAACTCGGGACGTATGAAAGTTTCGCATTGCTTACAACTTTAAACTTGTAAGATGAAAGAAAGATTCTAGCTCCCAACAATGATTAAATAGCTGTTCAAGTGTTATTTGAAGTACGGCTATTGGCCACTGTGATCTAACATCCATTCACAATGCAAAATTAGCGATACGATTGTGAATGCAAAGTGAAAGTATTAGTTTTATTTCACGACAATTTACGATCCAACATACAGAAAACAATCCAGAACAAAGCAGCCTTATAAAACGTTTTGGTTGATATAAGCCATTTCTCTACTTTATCGAGATTTTAATTATTCAAAACAATCGACAAAACTCCAAGACTTACAATAATGAGCAGCATATCAAACTGACTCCATAAAATCGAATGTAAAATTCACATCAAGTAGATAAAACTTGCAGTACAGCGCAAGCTTAAACCCCAGTTACTCATTCAGAATAAGATTGAAAATATGCAAAATCGGCTGCTCATGAATTTCCGTAACAGACGGCCACAAAGTCTTGAAGAGCATAATATAATTTCAAGTTGTGAACCTATAAGCTCTTAGAAAACTTCGGTAATATATTCTTCATCTCCACCAGAAGTTAACTATAATCTACACCTATTAAATCTGAATACTGGTGGTAAGGCAAGAAATTGAAACGAACATGAAGAAGTTAGGCAACAATCGCTTTGTCAGGCCGATGCATTAATGCTAACAAACCAGCACTCATAAACCATGTCCATTCTGGTAAATTCTGAAATAATTGCCAAATATCTTGTACACATGCGTAAACTCCTACTTGGAAATTTTGAAACGTGCCAAAAGTATGAAGTCGCGAATTGAAGACTACAAAATTGAGATATTAACTGACCAAGTGAAATCAATCTTAATGTAATATTATACAAGGTTTCTTTATGAAAACGCAATAAAATCATTTTATTTAAACCTAAAAACTTATGGAAAGCTAACAAAAAATTTAAAAGGAGGGACCGATTTCATTAGAATTTAGATAATCGCGTAAACCTCAACTTTCGATCATGATGGTTATATGGCATCAAGTTCAAATTATTTGCAGAGGACGATTGATTGGCTTGCCGGCCGAGCCCTTCAAAAGTCTTGCATACAACCCTTACGAAAGAATTTCATCTTGGGAGTTCAGTTAGTGTTAATAGAAGTTAATATATTAAACATAAAATCTAATTATAATGATAATATCTAAGACTAAAAATGGCCATAACTAGCATTAAACACTAGACTATTGTACTGCTTAAGAAGAATTTGGAACACCCAAGATGAATCCTTAGTTATTTTCGAACCTTTTAAATTTATAACGAAATGTTGGATCTTTAAGTTTCACTAATCGCATTTTTAATCTAACAAAATTAATCGAAAAAAATTAGTCTTAAATCAATGACTTTATAAAGGAAGAGGAGCACATGTATACAAGTTCCTTTTAATGCGGCTTCATTTGCTACCAGTTGAAACATTATTCATGAGCACAGGTATGCCAACTATAAAGCACTAGCTCGATAAAGGCAATCGTTGCAGAACTTTTTCATAATCCATTTCAATTTGCTCACAATTTGAATCTGAAGAACCAATCTCTATATAACAAATCTCACTAAAACGTCGATTTAAAGCCAACATGACAAGACCAACAATAAGCAGTAAAGGCATCGTAAAAGCTTGAGAACTAGTTGACCTCGCATAAAGATTACGAATAGATTACATATGTTTGTGGAAACTCAATGCTTTGAAATTTGTTCAATTTGAAGCAATCCAGCATTTGGAAGATATTTCCAGCTATTGTCTACTACTCTAATGTAGTTATATGCACACAATCTAGACATCCTCAATAAATTCCTGACAGTCATTAAAGTGAGGGTTGAATTCAATCTTCTATATACAATTCCAAAAGTACAAACAATTATAGACTTGAATATATTATATATGTACCAACTATCAATTAGTCTTGATAAAACTAGCCCTCATGTTACTATAGAAATTAAACTAGAAGACAAACGCACTTCACACCTCCATAACCAAGATTATCCTATTTCACTCAGTATTCCCGTTTTCTTTATCACCAAGTTCAGGTTTCTGGATAACGTGAGTACCTTTATCCAAAGCTGCAACTGATAATGCTTTTCACGTTGGAAATTTGTGCATTCTAGCATATTTTTCGCGATGTTTGATAGCTGCATCTTTCATTTCTAAATTCAAAATCCTGAGCTTGAAAATAGGATTATAAATATTATAAGTAGATGACTGAATATCCCAGAGCGTTTAATATATGTACTTGAATGCGAGCCAAAATGAAATTACTCAAGTTTCTCCATGATCCTTTGAAAAGGCTCCATGGAGAAGATAGTTTATTAGAAGCAAGCTCTTGCTTAAAATTAAAAGCTCAAAATATTAATTTTATGTAGTTGATCAGAGTATGAAGTCAATTTAGAGGCCCCACTTCACTTAATCTATACATACCAAAATGTAAGGGAACTATTCAGTGCCCTTTGCATAGCTTTTCATGCAGTCCAACTTTAAAAACCATCCAAAGTAAATTTTGGAAAAAGGAAATGTACACTAAATCTAGGTACTGTATCAGCTGCCAATTGATATTACTAGAAGCAACACAAAATTTTTTATTTAAACAACTTGTATAAGATCTTTTTGAATCAAACTTGCACACTGCTATCAACATCTATTCATCTGTACTCAACTGAATATCACACGGTCATGTGACAAAGCAATCAAGAATAAACCCCTTGCATACAATTTTGATTTGAAATGTAATTGTAATTTGATTCATCAATTCATAATCTATATTTACTGCAGTTTTAATATCAATTCATTTATAAGGACTTATTAGAAGTTTAATAGTACGACTTAAAGAAATCTTCTTACTTATCTCATTCATGTTTTGATTTAATTTGCATGGGATTCCGAGATGCATTTCATGATTATATGGTTTGCATTTTTTATGTTATCGATTCTTCATAGAGGCGAGGTCATTCCCAATTTGATTTGTTTAAAATTACATAATTTAAACTTAGTCTAATCTTATAGCGGATCTTCCTTAACCTGAGAGTTGAGTTTGTTGTTTTTTGGCACAAAAGCCATTTTTGGCTAAGCTGCGCCACATTCTCTTAACCTGAGAGAGCGTTATATCAGCAAATGAATAAGTAGAAGCAATATATACTCTCTCTCAAGATTAAGATGTTTCATTTTACTTTTTTAAAAGGGATAGTAAAAAGAATGAAGTTGATCTACTGTGAATTCAATGATACGGCGAAAAATCTTGTAGTGTAGGGATTGGAACTAATTATTGGTTTATAAAGAATGCAATGTCAAGAGAACTTCAGACAACTACTTTTTCATGCTTAGTGTGCGACTAGTTGAAGGCAAGAAATGTTATCTGAATGAGAAAAACCATCTGATCGTTGTGTAGTCACCAATCTTGCTCTTCGAAGAATATTTGTCGACTAATGGCATATTTAAGAATAACTGTTCTTCGTAATACATATCCGATTACCCTTTAAATTATATTACAAACACAGAATTTTTGGCTCGATTCAAATCTCATATTCACTTGAAGTCAAATCCATATTTTACAAGATAACTATTTCAAGTTTATCTAGAAAGCCGTCCTATAAATAGTAAGCATTAGTACAATTTTCAATGGGGAGGGGGAGCTGCTTCAACATTGAAGTAGGAAAGCACGATCAATTAGCACATCACCATCCAAAGTAATGAATTAGAATGCAGTATGTAAATAGTAAGCATGACTAGGAATCCTGATCCTTCCCAATTTCTCATGAAAGTTCTCTACTCCCACTAATCCATCTTAATCTTAATCTTAAGATAATCTGAATCTTAAAGATAAAACGTTACACCAAGAAAAATAGGAAGTCCTGTTCAACATTATTCAGAAAAAGATGGCATCTATAATAAGAACAATTCGTTTAACTTGAAAATGCCAATGAAAATTAAGAGCAAAATAAGCAATTCGTTCCTGCAATCTTAAGCTGCAAATTTATGAGAGGAGTAGATTGAAAAATTCTATTTGCTTTCAGAATTTGTATGGAATATCCGATGCCATTGCTATTCCTTCTTATGAATTCAATATCCATTCTCAATGGTACTTTTCTTTATAAATAGTGTAATTAAGAAGGCTTAATCTGAGCAGAGCGATTCGCCATTGACAATCAAGATAGCTCTTAATTCAACCAATTTTAAGTGCTGTCAAAACCAAATAGGAAAGCCATAGACAACATATTCTGCTGTTATAGAGAAGCAATCAAAACTAAATCGATCCAGAAAGGCAAATTCTTGTTCAATATCTTTGCTAAATAAAGATGCAAGAATTTCTACACTCTCGTTTTCTGGAAACCTTGGAGATTAAAGTTCTGATAAACTTTAAAGCAAGGAAAATCTAAAAAATTCAGTGTTTAAAACATTTATTCCAAACTATAAAACGCATAATCATGGCCAAATGTAGCGAGAAAGAAACCAATGGTATTTGGATGACACTAGTCATACATGCGCCCGGAAACTAGTAGAAATATCCCTTGTAGACTTTGCGATTTTAAATCTCATCTTAAATGAAAGACGTTTCAGAGCCATTTGATCAAACTACTAATTTATGAAACTTAGGACAATGAAGACTTGTGGCATCATCAATTTGATTTTACAGCTAGACTGCTGTTGATACTTAGTCTAAGTAGCTGCACTGTTTCTGCATATCGAATATGACCAGCGCAATCGAGCATCACCGCTGTAATTTCTCAAGCTTTCGATACGTTTAACAATTGATGCGGTACATTAAATACTATTATTTTAGCTGGAACAAAGCTAAAACCTTCAGTTACTATTGGCCATAAAAATGATTCAAAATATATCTAAAAACATTTCGATTTCCATTTGCCTTCAAACATCATTCTAATCAAACCAAAGGAAATTTCTGATTTTAGATTGAGCACATAAAATTCTCATTTTAAAGATAACAGATTTTATTTGAATAAATTTTTGCATTTTTACTCAATGCAATATAGTTGAATACAGGTTTACAGCATCGTTTGAAAGGTTCTTGCTAAATACGCGTGAAATGGAAAATTATAAAATTCTATTAAAAAAAATTCTTAAGCTAGAGAAGTTTTCATACAAGATTAAATAATTTTCTAGAAGAGAAATTTTTCTATTTTATGCTGTATTTTGACTATGTCCTAACGAAAATTTAGATATTTTTAGCAAAAATTATTAAACTACCTAAAAATTATTGGTATGGGAAACGCGATGAGAAGTTTTATAGGAATGTTGAAACAGGGTGATTTAAGAAGTTAATTTCAAATGCCAATAAATTTTATAATATTTAATTATACATGCCATTTATCGAGTCGATATCTGGGTACTAACATAAAGAAATTGAGTTTTTCTACTTAATAAAACCTACGCTTAATGAGAATTTGTTATCGATTTTTCATTATACTAGAATATTGTACACTATTCTAAAAAAGTAGATTAGTTTAGGAAATAATTAAAAATTAATACCGTTAACATGAGTATCAAATTAAGAAAAATTGATTAATAGTAATTTAACAGCCGTTTGAAGTTAATTGTGTCAAAAGTACTGTTTACGGCATACAGTTACAATGTTTAAGTGAAAGGGGGCATCGAAATTAACATGCAAGAAGCATTGAATATAGTAAAAAGAAAGCGAATAACAGCAATTTTCGATTACTATATTTGAAATTCCACTAATAAAGCAACCTTTTAAATTATTTTTTAAAGATTAAATCTATATTTTAAATTAGATTTTCCAGCACGTTCTAGTTATGTCATATCTTCGGAATTAAAGACATTAAAATTTAGTTTAAGATAATTGAATCGCGCGTTCGCTAGAGATCTCCAATATTTCCGGAATACTGTTGAAAGATTCAGTTAATTTCTTTGTTTTCCCCGCCTAGTACTCATCCTGACCATTTCAATACGCCCCGATCTATCACCAGCCGGCTGGCATCCCACCCCCATTTCCATCCCTTCCACCCCTCCACTTTTGTTTGAAATCCTACTCTATGGTGCGCGCACCGACCCTTTAATTTCCCACAACTGCCGCATCTCTTCTCCAAATGTTTTGAAGTTTTAGACGCTCAGACCAAGTTTGGCCAAAGTGCGCCAGTGTGCATATTTCATAAAGAAGCTTAACTTAATACTTTCAACAGATTCTGGAAATATTCTGGAATTCCTATGATTTTACTCATATTTTCAGTGTGTGAAAATACGCCATCTACCTTGGTTACCTCTATTCTTTGATAATTATAAACTTAACAACGATCTACATATCATTAATTTTATATCTATAAAAATTATGCAATGATTTTAGCTAGCAGTATCGTCTAATTTTCTCTAGCGTTAAAATGCAGGCAACTTGGAATACAAGTCTTAAATTACTCTTCATATTGAGATTTGGAATATTCAGTTCAGCGATGGGGAGGGGGTTAAAGAAATATCTTAATATCTCAAATTTAAACCAATATATTCAATAAATCAAGTCTTGGATAAATCTAGCCTACTGAAGAATTTCTGAAAATGAAATTCTTTCTGCAAGTCCGAGTTGATCATTTAATAATATCAATTCGGTATTTTAGCGTATACTTAAACTAGGACCAAAGCTACTCTGGGAAAGTGGTCGCATGTTTTATTAAAGAATAGTTCAGAATATAGTTTGAGAACAGAAGAAAGGTATTCAAAATGTTAATAGAAAAAGTTTCGATCACATTTTAATCAAAGTAATAAGATTGATGTAATCAATATATGCCGGTGTGTTTATTTTTTTATTTGGACGAAATTGCGCGCGTTTCGAATGACACTGTTTACTACCAAAATTGGTCATTTTATGCTCTGTGCTCTATTCTGTCCCGTTTATGTAACCTCCCCGATTTATTACTCTTTTTAGGTTAAAATATAGTTTTAAGTCTATCCTCAAAGATAAGGATTTTAATGCGAAAATTTTAAACATGGGAAATTTTAGTTATAAATGAAGCTATATTAATATTTTATTCTGATCTTAAATGATCAATTTATCCTGCTGAACTATCAAATTAATTGCTTGAATATTTAAGATTCTCGATTTAGTATTCAAACATGCAATCGAATTCTAACGAGTCAAAATACAGCAACATCCTTTTAATGCTTAATTTTAGATTAATTCCAATTAGATTAATTAGAAACTTTAAGTTGCTAATATTCTTACAGAAAGAATGAAATTAATCGATAATTTAAACTCCAAAAGGAGTTCTCTTCTGTCACCAATAAGCTAACTGAATTAAAAGTTAAAAATAAAATGTTAACACCCTTTCAAACGACACTATCCCTATTTTGGCTAGTTGAGATTTATAACATAGCAAAATACATTTTTAATGCACAACACAAATGTAACATTTTTCTACAACAACCATCAGGCCTAAACTTTTACTTATCCGATGCTCCACAGCTAAGCAATTGTCTTTATCTTGACCAGGTTTGCAGATCTCCGGAGAAACGTTGGAACCTTGAAAAGTTGAATCTTTTTGAAGCCAATAAGCTTCCAACAACATGAATCGGCAATCCAATTCCAGCAGACATCCAAGTTCTAGCTCATGCAGAGACTTATCAGGAACCTGAAAATAAATTATTTTTCCCATGTTAAGTTATCATTGTAAAGCGATGCTACAGCATAATAAACTAGATTATTTAATGCTATTTCCATTAAAAACAAAGCTTTTCCATTACTGGTAAATAAATATTTCTTGAGCGGTAAATACTGTAAATGAAGCTGCGGTGTGCCGAAGAAACATGGCAATTGGCGTCTTCCAAATCAGGTAAGAAAGAAATCTTATGTATTCATAATCTTAAATGAATTATTTATCCGCAGCAGAAAGTACACAACCGATAATTTAAATTTGTTGCAATTGCATATCTAGGTTAAAGAAATAATTTTGTATGAAAATGTCGGATTTAGGTTTGTATATATACAACATTCAAGATAAGCTTTGATAGAACTTATTTCAATGTTTACAAGCAAATCAAAATTTGTAAACGATTAGTTTAACGCTTTGCAATATATAGTTTGTTAGCTTTAAGCCCAAATGTATTGCTACATATACACAGGAAACGGTTTTAAAGTCGAACATGCATGCAGTTTCAATTTAATGCATCGCAAATAAGTTGTCTCAGAATTTCTAACATTATGTTTTTAACATGAGAAAATGATCCCATTTCGTCGTACCTGTTTACAGTTATACATTTTTGAATATAGGGCGAAGAATTTGGCCGATTCTAGACAATCCTATATCAGTCTTCTAGAGCCCTATATCAGTCTTCTAGAGCCAAACTTTAAGGATACCTCGAAACTGCTGACATTTGTAAACGATTAGTTTAACGCGGTAGCTTTAGATGGTAGCTTTCTAAATCGATAACGCAAATCTCGATTGAACTTAAAGTATAGAGTTTCGGTCGTTAATCTGTCAGTGCATATAGCCAAGCTCTGTTAACCCTAAAGCAGAGGGGAGAAAACTTGCTAGATTCAGCAATTTCTAAATGCCCGTTGTAAGCCATCTTACCACACCAATAGATTTACCAAGGATAACAATGCCTGAATCACCGGATGAATGGCATCATTGAACAAGAAAAACTAAGCAACAAAAATTATAGATATTGATTCGTAATAGTTATACACCCATACAAATTCGAGAAGAAAACGTCTAAATCAAAAGATATGCCGTTCACAAAGAAACTTATACAAAAATTTAATGAGTATATAAACCCCTTTCAAGGGTTAAAGCAATCGTGAGAGAAAGTTCAAGTTATATTAAATGATACATCTATATTCAAGTTCAGCAAACGTACAATTAAGAATCCTTAAAAATTCACTTACTTTCTTGTTTCTCTGATGCTTATTCTTGCTCCATTACTGTTAACGTATTCACCATCATTTAGCTTTCTTATTAATTGACCATGTTCATCCAGAGCTCCAAGTTTTAAAGCTTAGTTCCAAAAGAAGAACCTGAAAATTCAAAAAGAATTCACGCTATAACTTTCCATTTCCAATATTTATCTTTCAACAACTTCGATTGTATTTAGAGTTTTACATAGTATTTCGAATATTAAACATTTCGAGTTATATAAAACTTACCGATAGATTTATATACACTTTTGAATGAAGTTTCATTTTACGAGCATTTATTTTCCGGAAACTGAATTTTGGTCTATTGAACCTCGCCTTTTTCAACTATTTCATCAAATATAACCAGTAGGTTAATTATATTTTTTATATAACAGTTTGAATCGACCCAGAAAGTCTTCAATACTCCAGTGCAATATTTTAAGCGCTAATTTTAATCCGTAATCGAGATTTTTCACCTTAAAAGTAAACGCATTACTACACTGAATTATGCAAATCTTTATCTTCTGAGCAATTAGAAAGCCGAATTTTGTACAAAGTGCTTCAAGGTCTTGGTAATTGATACGGAATCATATTTAAAAGTTCTATTTTCATGTTTTGGACGTTTACATTTTTCAGACTTCCTTTTTAGTAGAATTATGGATAGTTTTTCCCTTTGTATTTTCTCGACATCATCGATTTGTAGCTTATTCTCAATATAAAGCTGGTTTAAGATTTATTCAAAGATATATATGCTTAGTAATTTATTTGAAGATATAATATTTGTTACTTGCATCATTTCTCACTACCGATGTCTTTCTCAGAAGTTACTGCATCTGGATTTTATTTATTAATGCGATGGCTTAACATTGAATTTTATAAATGTTTTGATATTTGTAGTATGAAAGCCGAAATATTCTGTTTAGAATTTTGAAAAGGCGAATTCAAAATCGACATTAGAAAATGAAAAAATTCGATTAAAACAGTTTTCGTATTATACCGCCTATGGTTGTATTCGTTGCCTACTACCTTCCTGAGCAACACAGAAGTTAAAGAAATACATTTTCCTTAAAATAAAAAGATAGAGTTTTCAGTATTAACTATGTTTACAACATTGAAGGATTTATAATTTTGATTCGATAGGGAATTTTTAGAAATAAAACATACTGCTGTATTTAAGCTACTGAAAAACCAAATGTCAATAAAATAACATCATACTCTAATAGCTTAACAAATAACATACCCTAAAAACAATTACCTGCAATAAAAAGTAAAATATTCTACTAACAGAGTCTCCAAGTTCAAAAGAAAACAGCTGCAATGCACATACATAAAACTACGCATTCTTCCTCCAAAAAAACTCAGAAAAATCATACAACTTTCTATCAATGGAAGCGAAAAGCAGTAAGCACTCTTAGTTACTACTTATATAGGAAATGAGAGAAAAAAAAAATACTTATCGCATCCCCAGTATCGTTTCCCCCGAACGGCATGCTTTCACGCTTCAAAACTTCAGGATAATACCATAGTTTGTTTATAATATTCATTACACTAACCACTTTGAATTGCTTATATTACATCGAATATTATTATCAAATATAAAAAATAAAATATGCTGAAGTAAAGTATACAATTCTGATGGATAAAAGGCATACTTCTAACGAAAAAGGAGGAAAATAACACGAATTCATTTGATATCTTTGTTTATTATCGCTCTTTGACAAAAGGGAGACCTAGGAGCAACTCAATCTAGTTTTTAACTGAAGATTTTAAATAAATATCTAAACTTAATACATTTTACAGTTGGTTATAATGGAATATTTAAAATGCAAATGTATTTTAAGGCAATATATGAAAAAAAATGCGATTTATGAAGTCAAAATTAATTAAAATCAATAGTTACTTTTGATGAATGTCTTAATTTAAAACTTTGTGATTCATATGACATGTGCAATTAAATATATTTTGAATCTCTCTGTTCAATGATATTTTGTAATCAAGTTCCCATTGGTATTCTGAATATTACCTCGCGATTCATTTGTTAAAGTTCAACTTTAATACCAATATTTTTCAGTAAATGACTTCTTTATTCCTATAAGAACCGTGTTCATCTCTTAACGTAGGCGGAAGATTATGTACATACTTTCAAAATTTATTAACAGCTTTTCTGTTTAAAATTAATTAAATATTTTGTATTTCGTAGGAGGAAGTTTTGCTTCCATGGTAACAGCATCAATTTTATATGTAGAGATTTGAACTAGTTATTTTGTGGGCGTCGGATTCTCAAATTTGTGAATTCCAATCTCGTCGATACTTTGAAATGCAACAACTGGCCCGAATTATTGATGCCAGAAGGGCGTTTACATTTTTTTTAATAATAAGCAGTGTCATAGGCAAAATCATACTAATGGCGTAAATTACCTTTTTATACATACTAAAATGGTTTCCTTCGCTTCCAACGTTAATCACCAATATTAGTCAGTAAATTACTTCTTTATTCCTATAAGAACGGTACAGAGGCAGAAAATCCTGAAAATATTTTCAGAATTTATTACCAGCCTTTCTGCTTTAATATATTTTAAATAATTTATACAAGATTTTCCCATTTTGGGAGGTATTTTAAGAATCATAGTAAATAAATTATTTTTATATTTGAAGAATTCAATTGGATATGGTAATGGAGTTTATATGTGAATTCAAATTTCTTGGGTATTTTGAAACGCAACAGGAGATGGACACTTTTTTTTTGTTGTCAGGGGATTTCAAACCAAAGACAGTCTTCTTCCCTTTTTTTTTCTCACATACTTAAACTACCCAGAGCTTTATCTTCTGTTTCATTATTTTATTCTCTACACCCCTTAAACGTATAATGAGACTGGATTAATATAAGAAGGAAGATGAAAACCTTTAAAAGAAAGGCAGTCTACAACCATGTTTTCTGCCCACCTTTCCCTCGATTTCATGGTTTGTTTTTGCTCCAGAATATAATGCAGAAAACTGAGCATATATTTTGATTGTCTTTCTTCCCCCAATTAAGTTCGAAAATTCAATACATATCTACAAGCTTACCCACAAGACCACATTCCACATTTTAATTATATAAGTAATAACAATTTAAATTTTCGCCTTCATATGTTTTCGAGAATACAGATCAACAAACTGGACACCACTATGCAAATAATTTCCATAAATTAATACAGATCTATAATTCTGATAATAAATCGGTATACCCAATTTCATTTGTATACTATCTTAAATTATCGTATTCGTATGAATATGGATATTCAGACGAAATTTTCCCGAATTTTGAAAAAAATCTACAAATTTTGTGTTAAAAGTACATGTTAAAATTTATTGCTTGAGCTCACTATGATTTTGAGTTATTATGTTGATAAACAGGCAGGCATAATCCCCCCCCCCAAAAAAAAAGTGTTTTTCGAATTCTAGAACGTCTTAAACGTGACGATTCGTCAAAACATGGACATCAAATTTCCTGAAATGACCTGTATACAAGAAAATAATAACAAATGTGAAAGCGAGCGTTGCTTTTCTGTGGTAACTGATATTTAGCCACGTCAAAAAAGTTTTCTTTTACAACAGAACATTTTAGAAATCCCTAATAGCAAA
This sequence comes from Argiope argentata, assembly GCA_026289955.1. Lineage (NCBI taxonomy): Eukaryota > Metazoa > Arthropoda > Arachnida > Araneae > Araneidae > Argiope > Argiope argentata. The sequence continues at coordinate 3,247,825 of JAOUZG010030984.1, read as the reverse complement.
AGTTAAATTGTTGCACAAATCTGCTGAATTTTTTCATTTAGAAGCAAAACACTTTAAAAGACGAGAAATACTATACATGTTTACTCTTTTGAAATACTAAAGTCACTTAATCCAGGAAGTTAAAATGTTTATCAAATCAGTGAATCGACATTTTTCTTAAAGTACTTAAGTATATGTATCGCAATTGGAATTTGATGATCCTCTTAAGAGGGAAAAATCACTGAAGAAGCTATTTCGAGACCTTGTCAGACAAAAATTAGGATTATATTTCTATTTCTAGTAAATATACAATGTTTATAATAGGTTCAAGAATTTTGTTTACCTGTGGTGTTAACAGAATTTTTTTTTAATGTTTCGATTTATCATAATACGGTTATCTTTTTTTTCTCTTTTTTGTTTAAATAATTGATTTCACTGACGTAAAAATTAAAAAAAAAGAAAATTTCCCCTTAAGCATTTTTATTTCCCTACTTTTTCAATAATTTGCTTTTGTTGGCAAACATCAAAGTCTCACTCTGTGGACTTAAGTTTGGGACAAAAACGCGATTGATGTTTAAATGTGAAAATATTTAGATATTAATCTTTAATTAAGATATTATTGAAAAAAAAAACCTTTTTTATGGTTTTTTGCATTTCTATGATGATTTTTATTTGGAAAATTATCATACGAATTTGGTTCATTTTGAAAAAAAGCATATATTTTGATCCTCTTTCATGACTTTCAAAACTTTCTCTGTTTTGTCATCTTCAATCTTTCAAGAATTCATTCCATCTTTGAAAGATAATTCAATTGATTTTGCGTTCATTGTTTGCAATATTATTGTTACATGTCAATATATATAGGACTTGCTATTAATGTATTATAGCCGGATGACCGGATTGACAGCGTTCTCTGATAACTGCATCTATTTGTGATATAGAGCCGTATCAGCTACTTTCGCTGTAGCGATATTCTTTGGTATAAGATTTCGTATCATGTTTTGTTTAGAAATCCATAACTGGAGTATTTTTAATGTGGTTTTAGTTTTAAGCGATGTTATTTTTAAAAAAACGAAATATTCAAACGAAATATTCAAAAAACGAAATATACATACGGAATATTCAAACAAACAGAAAAATTAAAAGAGAGAGAGAAAGAGAAACCAACGCTAGAAAGCAACAAGAAAAAAATTAATGCATTTGTTTCTTTGCACTTCAAATATTAAAATGTTTTAAATGTTGTCTTGCCGGCGCCCTGGCATAGGGGTTGCGAATCTTCCTCATGATCCGGGTTCAAGTCCTGGTTCGTGCAGGCTTCTTGATCTGTTCTATCTCTGATATGTTTGAATGTATCCCCCCTACACCTTTAAAATAGGGCTGTGCAAGCAATAATGATGCTTGAGTAGCTGTTCCGTATGTGATGTCTTTATGTCATTAAATAGTTAAGTCGTAATCTTGGCCCCAGTTGGTGCTACTGGAAGAACGAGAGACAATCACTCCGCTTAATTCACTGATAGATCTGCCATCAGGCTTGTAAAGTGCGATATGTAACGACAGCAATAATCATTGTCTATCGTATAAATAAAGCAGGAGGACACGCTTCGGGCCTCCTTGGTTTAAGGATTTTTAAATATATCATATAGACTGATACTGTCAATAACTTAAACACTTTCAATATCAATTTGAAAATATTGAAGGTCATTTGGAAGGTGACCATAAGTATTTCAGGAGTTTCTTTGAATATTTACCTGAGAACACAAGGGTTTGATTTTCTTAAGTCCAATGAACGCGCTTGCCCTTTAGTACTAAATTGCTTACGAAAAAGGACTTGGAATTTTTTTTTGAATCATAAATATAAATTGTTTTCATCCACAATAAATAATAATTTTAATTTCAGTCTTGCATGTATCTTTTAGTGTTTATAGAGCAATAATCAAGAAAATCTATTTAAAACATTCTGCTTGAAGTATTTTTTAGTATGGAATATTGGTTTATTTTATATGGAATTTTATTTAGTATAGAATATTTATGCGAAACTTTTCTTTTCTGTTTTAAATACAAGGTGTCCATAAAAAGAGTTCCGGGGTTTTGATGCACGTGTTTAAAATTAAATCATAAAAGTAGGTTAATTAGGTTATCTATATGTACTTTAAGGCTAATTTATCAAGATTTTTACCATTTATTAAATTTCAGTATGGGCCCTGTTTGTAACACGACGCACATGCAAACGGTATTTTACCTCTACTCATGTCCTGGGCAACATGTCTGGAGTGAGGTTTGCCATACAAGTTATTATATTTTATCTGGGATGGTTTACATCTGGAATTTTTTCAGAGTAACAAGATTATTGACATGTTTCCAGAAGAAAAAATATCTAACGAGTATAGAATACTCGTTAGATATTTGACCTTCTAGGTGGTCAAAATTTGGGCATTTTCCTTCCAATACACTTGCTTCTGAATTTGAATATTAATGCTTCCGGTTCGTGTAAACTGAAGAGAGGTTAGGCTCAATCTTGCTGAAATTAGACAGGATCCACCTCGATATCAACCAACTGAGGGTTCTCTCTTCTAACATATCACAGTAGACATTACGATAAATGGAATTTTCAGCAAATTTCAAGGGATCTATAATTAGGTTATGCATAACATTCATTTGCGTTAAGCTGATGTTCCACGAACTCATGAGGCAACTGTGAATCCCGAATTCGACAACTGTGTCGGTTTACTGTACCGCTTGCATAAAAGGTAGCCTAATCAGTAAAAATAACATTTGAAAAATAGTTATTAATACCTATCATGTCCAGCATAGTAAGGGCAAACTTAAGTCTATTGTTTTTGCCCGTTGGTTAGATTTCATGTATAAGTTGTACCTAGTACGTTGTTAGGTCGAGCCTTTTGTGAACCATCTTTTGAAGAGTTGATTCGGGGTACGCTCAACTGAAGATTGTGTCGTCTCAACGTTTTTATTTCAGGTCTTTGATATGAAGTACATATTATATTAGCATTCTTTGTCTACCGGACAACTTTCGTTTTCACGTTTCTTTAAACGCTCGTATCCAATGACGAATGGTTTTGTCCATAAGCTTATTACCACCATATTAGAGCCAAAATTACCGCTGCACAGTGGCAACAGATCCAGTTTGAATAAATCACATGGAGCTGCTGTTAACAACACATTGAGCTGTTTGTTGGGGAGTGGACATTCGACTGCACTGAGGAATGACCCTTTGGTACTCTATTTCAAGGTCATTGACGACCGATTATACGTAATGTTAAAAAAAAAAAAAACTCACACATTTGTGAATAAAATGTGATGAGCTACTGATTGCTTTCAAGTTAACTGATCTGACGGAACTCCTACCGTTAACTCGATATGATTTTTTAAAGCCCCGGAGTTCTTTTATGAACACCCTGAATTTTGTTCTGATGGTATCATAAATATCATGATATCTTAGGGTTTTGTTGCAAATTTCTTTACAGGCTAAATCTATTTTGTGTAAAAATAATATCATATAAAAAATAAAATGCTTGTAAAACTTTATTTATTCAACGAAGCCACAATGATCCAACGCTGAAGTCTCGGGCTTGGAGCCGAATCGTTTCAGTTTCGAGAACCCATTCCATCACCGAAGAACCATCGTGGTTCAAGTTAAATCTGTAAGGGTTCGAGTGCTCCCCTCCACAGGTGTGGCATGGGAGATTGGAGAAGAGGAAGCTGGCTCAGGTGTCATCCTCGTCATCCGAAAATGGTCCAAAATTTCAAGTTACGTCCCAAAATAATCCGCATTGTTGTTTTAAATGGGATTTTAATGTAACTGAATCATTTATTAAAAGTTGAAAAATTTTAGAGGGAATACTATAATTTTAGAAGATATAGATAAAATGACATAATTCATAATTTTCAAGTTTATACAGTTTGGCATTTGCCAACCGAAGCTTTTAGTAGAAATCTTTTCCTAGATAAAAATGTTTTATGTTAAGTAAACAGCCGGCATAATGTGTAAAATTTTAAATTTTATATTTGATATTAAGTTAGCCTTTTTGTCGTTTTTAATGTTTTATAAGATTTAAAAAGAAAAAGGAATTTTCCCCAAAATATATTTTTAAATATTCAAACATAGTTTTAAAAAAAGTGCCAATTTGTAAAATGTTTATTTATTCCATTCTTCCATAATAATTTCAAACTGAAATTGGAAACTAAGGAATTTTATGTGACTGAAAAAAAAGCTGCAATTTGAAGCCGAAAGGGGCATATGATTTACTGTTTATAATTCGAAAGATTAAAAAAAAATAAATCATATCAGTTTAACCACAATTTTTTTCTCCTATGAAAAAAAATAAGAACCGCATTTTTTTTAATCCAAAAAAAAATAATAATAAGTCGAAAGGATAACGAGAAATTCGTTAAAAGGAAGAAATGGAATTTTGGAAATGGATGGTAACACATTGAGATAAACATACAAGTAGAGAAAAGATATTTATCACTGCTATAATATATCACTGTCATAAAATAATGATGACTTATTTTTATGTAAGAAAATAGGAAATCGAGTTAATAGGTTTGTAATGGGAGAGCACAGGAAAAGTAAAATAGATGAAGTACCAGAATAGATGATAAATTATTTCATCTTAATAGTTCCATAAGAAGAATAACGAAATTAAAGAGATGGAAATGCAGGTAAGTATATTACAATGCATGTAATGGTAATGCAGTAAATTACTATGAGTGGAATAATATTTTTTCCGTAAAACAAGTTGTGATTGTCTTTTGGAATATTTTACGTAAAGGGCATCCTGCTACTAATTGGTTTCTGGGAAATAGCTATATCTAAGGAAAAAAATGACCAGGAAAATGAAAAAAAAATCCTTTAAATAAAAGATTTGCAAGTATAAGACAAGTTCTTTTCTAGCTATGTAGCGACTAAGAATATAGTTTCTAATATAGTAAGAATATATCGCTATACAATTCCTTCTGAATAACTTGCATTATCTTTGAATGAATGCATATACATCTATCACCATTTCTTTAATGTGATTGATATGTATTTTATTCTTAAAAAACCTTTAGTTTATATTAGATGCTTAATTTGTTTCTTTAAGGGGACAACCATGGATTGGTGAACAATTCTTTATTTCGGCAATGATATTTTAGGTGTGTGTTATGTAAAATTGTACTGATGGACAAATTCAATCTAAAGTATTGTATTGTAATGCGTGTTAATCCTATCTTTACAGGAAAGAGTTACATTACATTCTTTTAGAACAAAGTATATATAAAGAGAATCTGATAAAACTTGTAGATGACTGGAGAAAAAAAATGTTCGCATACGTTCAAATATTTTGAATTGTGAACATTTATTTTATATAACAGAATTATTCTGCAATACATCTTTAAACAGATATACTAAAGTCCATTATTTATCTTGTATGGAAGTCGTTTTATTTTGGAAGAAGTATTCTGTAATCGAATTATTTATTTGTTTTTTGATGTGTCAGAATTCTCAAAATTTGCACTCACTTTTGTTAGAGTTCTATGTTTACTTGTTTCCTGTGACAATATAACATTTTAGTGTTTCCAGAACATAATTTTTAATTAGTCTAGTAATTGAATTAAAAAATTGATTATTTATTCATTTATTAAATATTTATATTTCGTATAAAATTCTGTAAATATCATTACAGAATTTGTGAATAAATTGGCTTCAAATTTTTGCTGTATTTGTAATTAATTACAAATTAAAGTCTAAAACAGAAGAAAATAATTAAAATAAAAATGGCAAAAGTATATTTCTGCAATACTAGCAAATACTACCCAAAGTATGTATTTAAATAAGTTTATTAATTTTCAGGATTACAATTAGATTTTAGAGCAAATGATATGTATTGTTTGATTATTTGTATGTAATATCTTACCATCTAACGATTATTTCTAAATTTGTTTAATCTTCTATTAATATTCTTGATTATCCACTAAAGTGTTTTTTATCTCAAATTGTTTAAAGTAAATGTTAATCCAATATTTTTAGGTGAAATAATACATTTTTGTTTATGATATGACATTATTTTAATTATAAACTTATGCCCTCTGCACTGCTTTAAATTATAAACTTATATCAATGCATTGCCGACGCCCTGGCACGGGTGTAGTGCGTCTTCCTCGTGATCTGGGCTTCCTGGATTCGAGTCTTGGCTCGGGCATGGTTGTTCTTGTTGTTGTTGTTGTATGCCTCGATTGGTCAGCAGTGCTACACCAGTCCCATGACTAGATGTGGAAAGATTGCAGCCACTGTTAGTCACAAGGACCAGAGCACCTAGAAGTAGGCAGAGGATCGACTTAGCTCTATCACACAGAATTTCTTGTGCAGCCCCTTTTTACAGGGGGGCACAGTCACACATCCCACAGATAGCCCATAGAACAACCATGCCCTAACCGGGACTCGCAGTACACGAGGAAGATGCGCTATCTCTGAGCCAGAAAGCCGGCTGGTTGTTATTTATTTGTTGTGTCTGTGAAATGTTTGAATGTGCCCCCTACCCCCCTGTAAAAAGGAACTGTGCAACGAATGTGATGCGCGAGTAGCAGTTGTTTTTGTCATGTGTTCTCTATTTCTGTAGGCCCTGTGTGAATGAACAGTAACTTAGTGGTGCGCGGGGATTTCGAAATTTCAATTAAAAAAAGCATAGCTGTATTACTTTTAAAATATAAATTAATACTTTATTAACTTAAGATATTTTATTAGCAATATATCTACTTTGCAATACAAGTATTGCGGCATTGAAATTAAGTGTTTTAAAATCAGTACAATAATAAATATTTTTAATGTATTAGATAAGCTAATTGCACATTTTTAATTATCTCCGTTTTTAGTAAGTATATCACATGTTCCTGCTTCAGTTTCATTTTTTTATCACAAATCAATGAGCTTTTTAATTGTCGTTCTTATTTAAGAAAACTATCTCCAATTTATGATTTATATTGCTGCGTTAATATATAACAGAAGATGCAAAAAAAATACTTTAAATTTCGATGCAAGATCATCTATTACAATACGAGAACTAGACATTATAGAAATTTAAAATGTTTATTTTAAAATGGCCGAAATAAGATAAATTGTAAAGGATATTACGCTTGTTAAAAGAACTCTTTATTTTTAATTACAGAGATAAGAGAAAATAATGTATGTTTTAGGATGAATAATAACTTTAATAATGAATAATGTTTTTGCTTTAATAAATATCGACTTTATATGAAAAGGCGGAATCTAGAATGAATAAAATTACAATAAAACTTTTTGAACCAAAGTTAACTTGGTTCATATTGAAGTTTTGTTTCACTTTTAGGGAACGGAATCAAGATAGCACTCGGGCTCATGTTATGAAAGAAATCTAAACTCACGCATAACATGAACAAAACTAAAAAAAAGTTCGTATTTTAATATTATTCTGTGAATGCAGATTCCTTCAGACAAACAAATGTTCAAGAAGTTTTTACTTTTGGTTCGGAAATGTTTCGGAAAGAAATGTTACAAAACCCTGTGTTCATTCTTAAAGTAGATAAAAAAATGCATTTTTCAGAAAAATTTGTTTTCTTAGCATTTTCATTTCCGCTTTTTTTTTCTTCTTTACGCCGTATGATAAAAAAGTAAAAAGGAATAAAAGGATTAATATTTAAACTTTTCTGACGGATGTCGTCTGGATTCTCTAGCAACTCTAAAGCAAATAAAAAAGACTGGAATTCCTTCAATATGTATTTGTTTTAAAAGACTTATAAACCTATCTATCTAAAGTTACAATGAAGATTATTTACTTTTATTCCTATGGAGTAAGAATTCGGTGCATTTGACTTTTGTTGAATTCTCTAGTAAAAAATAAATTTGAAGTATAAAGTTTAAATTTGACTAAAGTGAAATTCCGAAATGAAGACTGTTTGATTTCAAAAATAAATTACCATACTGTGCAAATTATTCAAGACAAACAAATGCAATTATTCAAACAAACAAATGCATGACATAACAGTTTTATTAAAATTGCATCCTTATCTAGCTTGAATGATATCTTATATACGCTTTAACGTCGATTCCACTAATTCATAGTTAAATATACATTATTCATCTTTGTATGGTAGATTCCTTAAAATTCATCTTTGTATGGCAAATTCCTTAAAATTCATCTTTGTTTGGCAAATTCCTTAAAATTCATCTTTGTATGGTAGCTTCATCAAATTCCTTAAAATTCATCTTTGTATGGTAGCTTCATTAAAAATTTAAAATTCAAGCCAATGATCTATATTTCATTGCTAATTCTCAGCATTGACATGAAAGACATTCTCGCCTTTTTCTAAAGCCCTCCCCCTTTTTTTGCAGAGAGAATTTTTTTTTTGATTAAGTATCTTTATTGGAGTGTGTATGAAAATTTTTTGGACAATTATTATCACAGTTTTTTTTTTTTTTTTGAATCACACGTGCCTTTTTTCAGAATGATCCACAAATTTTCGAAAGGATTTGTATTTTGAGGGGGGTGATTAGGGAAACAAATTTTAAAATGTAAATTTCTTTTTTGGAATTTTTTATTTAAGTATTTCAAAAAAATATTTAAAAAAAACTTTTCGTAGTAATTATTTATTGCATTATATGTTAACTAAAGCTCATGCATTTTACTTCATTTCTGCATTATTTTAATAAATTTTGTTTTAGTTTTGATGAAATAACATTTGATATTTTATTTCGTTTCGTTCTCTTTAAAAAAGGGTTTTTTTTATAAATGTATTCACAATTTCTTTTATCAATGTGATATCCAGGACATTTGAAAATTTTTATAAAGTTGCAATTTTCTTTGAAATTACTTGAAGCACTTAAAAATTCTTTTTCTAATCCTTTATTTTAGCTAAATTTGCAAACTATACATTATTTTGGGAAATGGTACATAAGAATTGATTACTTCCTGTGATGCCATAAACTTGCATAAAAAATGGCATTCCTTGTCAACGCAGATATCAACGAAATGCTTCTTTTGTGAAATCACCTTACTAAATGCGTATCTGTATATTCAAACATTGTCCTTTCTTTCCATTTTTTCTGTTTGCTGCATTTTTCATAAAGAAATAGCGAACATTCCATGTCTTCCAAAGGATAGAAAAATTGATTTAACGTTATCCATTTACTGCCTATAAATGTCTACTTCCTCTGATTTAAGCTTGCAAAATCCCATAAAGTGCTTAGATCAAATCCTACAGACTCTGGCCATGACTTCTTTAAATGCCATAAGAGTTCCTTTTATTTGGCATCCTGTTCTTTTATTTTACGAATCCTCTGAACAATAATCTTGGTTCAGTCAAGTAAACACTGAGACATATTTTTGCCTGTTTAGTATCTTTATGTAGCGTAAAACACAATGAAACACTTTCATTACTTAGTAAGATGTACCATTGTTGTTCACTTAATCTCGGGTTTGAGACTCTTGGGACGAAAGATTTTATATTTGAACGTATTTACCTAATGATTCAAATGGAATATTTTGGTAAAAAGAAGATAAAAAACTAACATTTCAAATATCTTTTAAAGTTTTTTTTCCATATATTTGATCTCAGATTTAGTTTAAAGTCACTTTCTTACTTGAAACTAATGACTAATTAAAATTTCATAAGTGTTAGCCAAAGATTTCAGATTATTATAATTTAATTTCGGGACTTAATATAAAATGGAAATACACATTTTAATTACGGAGCAAGACGCATCGTGATTATTCACATAATCTTATTCTTGAATCTCCCTAATCGTATTGTTTTAGGTATGAAAATACTTGACTAATGAAATGTAATATCTAATCTTAAAAAACTTGATCTCGAAACTTATTTCAATACTTTAGATGTTAAAATCGTAGCTTATTGGAAACTGCAGTAAAATTTCTGATAGTATTTATTATGATCTCGTCTTCTCGGAGTATAGCTTATTAATAATACCATGCAGTTTCATGCGCTACATCTTCATAGTTGCAATAAATTAAATCACACTTTTAGTTAGCATTTAAATGAAGATTCATATGGTGGAAAATGAATCTGGATCTAATCAAAATGACTCATTATATTTCGAAACGGACTTGGAAGATTAATATTTAAGAATTTCCAGGAAACAATGGAAACCAAAAGTCATTGATATTAATTTGAATTACAATAACTTCATATCGTAAGCATGTTTATCAAGCTATCAAATATAATTTTCTTTCTTTCTGGAGCTCAATTTTATTTTAATCAAGTTCATTGATTTTCATTCTTTTCCGTGATATATCACGAATTATTTATTTCCGATTAATATAAAAGAAGAGAAAATAAGTATTTTTTTAAAATAAGAAAAAAACCCTATTATTTGTATATGGATTGCCGTAAAGAAGAAAAGTTCTCTCCATATCGATAGTAAGCTATAAATTCCTTTTGCATGGCAATGTATACTAATTTACTATTAGCATTTTGTCAATGCACAACTAGCAATAGCTTTTATTCATAAAAAAACTTAAAACCCAAGATTAATCTTAGTTCAAACTTATTTAGCACCTTGTTGTCATGCTTTGACAAAAATGTTGTCAAAAATGTGATGTTTGCTGTCAAATATTGTTGTCATGCTTTGTTAGAAACTGTTTTTACGCTTTATTTTTAAGGAAACATTTAAAATTCAATACAACTCTATAATTTGGTGTAAGGATTGTAAGGAAAATCTATCGTCTATATATCAAGTTATAGCATATTTTGTTTATGAAAATATACTATGCAACAACGCTTCTGCATACAAGAACGTTCTACATACTCATACTGGAAAAAAATAAATTAATTTTAAATTTGTTTTAATTTTTTATTTTATTAGATATAAATATAAAATAGATCAGGATAATATAACGAACATTCTTTATTTATTTTCCTTTAAAAGTTTAAAATATTGCATTTATATTCACACAAATAAAACAAATTTTTAAAAAACAACTTCATTATTTTCTTTTTCAGACACTAATGATTTGAAGCAAAAATAAATTCATTCCAAATCAATTCATAATGGTGCATGATAGTGAAAATTCCGACTGCAATGAAAAAAGAAAAAAAAATGGATAAATTTGATTTTCAAACACACGTTCTGAAATTTTTTTCTAGAATTCTGGTAAGTGAAACATGTTCGATGAAAATGTAGGGGCGAGCCATTAATGCATATTCTGTGCACTAGTCCGAGATGAAAACAAAATCCAATATTCATATGACCTATTGTTTTATTTCCGAGAAGAGCTAAACAAAAAATAATTTAGAATGTTATTTTTTTCAAACTTTAACATAAATCTTAAAGATTTGAATTTCATATTTTATTTATTTATTTTTCTTTCCGTCTTTCAGTTCTTTGGAAATGATGGTCTATATTCTGTTACGGGAGTAAACTTTTTGGCGTACTAAAGAGAATGAAATATGCAACGGTTGAGAAAGTATTACCGCTCTGTTTCAGCATTTTTTTGTTTTTGAAAGATCTGCATATGTAATGCCGTTTAGCCACCGAAAAATCGATGGTTTTGCCTCTGGTTTATTCCATCTTATGCTTTCTTTTTACTCAAGAATCTCGCTTTTTATCCTTATGAAACACGTCGTTCATTTTTGTACCGAAAGAACGAAGGGAATAGAAGGGATATGATGTGTACATTGTTGGCTGACGTTTGAAAGCTTTAAAACGTCTTGGCTTGAGTTGCTTTGCATGGTGAAAAAGCATTACTTAACTGGGATTTTCAATACGCTGTTTGTCTAATGCAGCGGTAGAGGGAGCATTTCACTTCCTTTCTGGTATCTTTAAATGGAGCACTGCATTCCTTTCAAGCTCTAAAGAGATAAAACTAAAAGATTGTAAAGCAAATATTTACACAAATGGTTTTCTTCCGAGAGTGTAGTTTAAATTGTTATAGTTTCCAATGAAGAAAAAGATCTCATTTTTGATTTTTTAAGGATAAGAATTTATGCGTCGATAATTTCATTAAGTGATAGATATTAAAGATTTTTCAGTGCCGTAACTCTTCACCATATTTATTTTATTAAAGATATTTGCGGAATATCTGGTTTCAGGTTTTCTAATATTCAAGCTCTTTTCTTATTTAAAAACTTAAAGGAGACAAGAAAAGAAACAATGATATAATGTTCATTAATATTATTTTACTAGCTGAATATTTATCAAATTCTAAAAAAAATTGTCAAATCAAGAGCTCATTGTATTCGGTTGACTTTGCAGCATACTGTATTTTTATATCTTTCATTTATTTCCATGTATATGTATATATATTTGGGGGGGGGGATAGGATCGTTCTCTTCAGAAATTCTGGAGATTAAAATTCTCAGTTTGCTGCTCCATTTCTTATTCATTTCAATTCAACTAAAATAGAGATAAATTGGAATCTGTTTACTATTTTAGTATTTTATTTGAGCATTGAGAAACATCAAAGTTTTTAATAATTTTGAATAATCATCTCTCCTTTATTCTTCTATTCTGTTTATTAAACAAAACTTCTATCAAAAGAAATATATTTTTTTCGAAGCTGTTAATGCTAACATTTGAAAAAGAATGACTTAAGTACAAACAATAAATAATTTAAGAACATCTTGTCATTTTATATGTTTCTTCCGAAATGGTTTCTGTGAGCCGAGATATTATTTTAAATGAATTATTAAAGTATGTTTGTAATCAAAATTTTTGAAATATTTTAGTCTAAGGTGTTTTGAGAGTTAATAAATAATTTCTTCAAACACTTTTTTTATTCTGTGAAATTATAATGTTTTCCAACTTTCTTTTAAGTGATTGAAATGGGTTGTTCATAAAATTGTAGGAATCCTTACAAAAATTTGCAATTTTTTTATTTCATTTTCTATTATTACATCCTTTATAAGGTTATTTTTTTGTTAATTTAGATGCAAATTATCAACTATTCCATCATAACCTTTTTGGTACTTTTTTAAATCGCTGACGTCAGCGGGCTTGAAAAAGTCCCATAAATAACATTAACAGCAGGTACTTTTTCTTGCATCTAACCAACTGATTTTGGTCCATAAGGTTTCAAAATGCTTTTGTTATGAAAGAGGAGGTCCTTTAAGTCATTAAAAATGTTGTATTATGCTTTAAAAGCCTGTTATAACATAAGCGTTTCATAGAATCTTAATATAATCATAGCGTTATAAAAGCATTTCATAGAATCTTAATAGCATTGAAAACTTTTCCATTTTACTCCATTACATGGCATCATTCAAATAACTATAAAAAAGAAGAAAGCAAATTTTAGATCTTTACACATTGAAATTTATTTATTTAAGTAAAATCGCTTCTAATCAGATTAAACAAATTAGCCTTCATTTTTCCTTATGTTTTATGTTTTATCAGGCCATACAATATTTTTTTTTTCATTTTTAAATTAATAGTTTTCTATCAATATAATGCTTTACGATATAATTGAAAAAACACGAGATTGTATGATTCAATGATCTTCAAATAGATATATATTTCCCAAATGATTCCTCTTGTTTTGGTTCCAATTAAGCCATAATAAACTATCTATTTTGACATTCCAAAATAGTTTTAATACCCATATAATCGTCAGTGACTCTTAATTATAAAATAAGAGCTTTTTGTATTTAAGAATGTAAACATAAGCAGCTTGTCGTGTAAGTATAATGAAGAAAGGAATTTTTCCATCGACGCCATTAGCAAGCAAGCTATTTCAAGGATTATTTTCCTTTTTCCATCTATACCTTCCTTTCATGGGAATTTATTGCAGTTGTCTATTTCAAAGGAAAACGAAACAGAAATCTTTCGAGTAGCAGTCATTTGTTCAAAGCCAAGAGTCATCGGGCGGTTCGGGAAAAGCAAAATGCAGCGAAGTGTTAAAAGCGATCGGAGCGGTTCTCTGGGAGTGATGGAAAAACGTCGCCCATTTGCCTCAAAGTATTAATTAATAATCAAGTCATTCTTGGTCCAATTAGAATTTGCTCTGATTGCGTTTAATGAACCCTTTTAGATTCAAATTAAGCTACTAAATGTGTTCTTTTAACTTTGTTATCTTTGTAAGTTTTGGAATAAATAAGAAGCATATATATTTATTCTTTTATGTTACTATGGCTTAAAAGCTATTTCTGTAAAAACAGAATGCATATGAAATTTACACCTAATACTAAATTAATAACTACATTATATTTGATTTCACCAGCAAAATAAAACCGATTTATTTACAGTTCTTTTACTAGGCATTGTGGATTCTTTTGCTACGATAATACATAGAGATCTTTTTAGTTCCTATAATTAGTTCAATAATCATACAAAATCTCCCTTGTAATTTTGAGACACTTTGTTTTATGTTTTAAGACTTTGAAACAATTGTGCTTCTGCTTATTTTAATTAATCAGTTGGTATAAAAGACTACCGATAGTTTTTATATCAGTTTTTTTAAGGAGAAATGCATAGAGGCCACTTGTAAGTGTTTAGATGAGACTTTTTAACTTGCATGTGAACTTCAAACAAATTTCCATTCCACTAATACATTGAATATAGAAAAGAACTGATAGAATATTGTTGTTAGTTTAAACAAGTGCTTATTTTTGAAAACACAGAAATTATTTGTTATTAACTATGTTATATGGTAGCTTAAAGTTTAATTTTACTGAAAAAATCATCATATCATAATTTATTTATTACTTGACATTTTATAATTAATTGAAGATGAAAGGTAGATCTGTGTACCTGTTTTATCACTTTATTTTATAAGAATTAAAATTTAGGTTGTTAATGATTATTATCTTGTGGTGGTGTTTCACATAAGATTACTTTTCTTATTATTCTGTTTTCTAAAAATTCCTATAATGTTAAGGACAACATATAATCAGATATTTGTTATAAATTATTAACTATGAGAGATATTGAAATAATTAAGCTTTTGAAACTAAGGTAAGCAAAAAATAAAATATTTTTATTTAAAAAAATTATCAGAATTTATTTAGGAACTAAAGAAATAAGCATAATTTTTATCATTTTAATGTTAAGTTAGTTTAATTTTAAGCAATTAATTTTATATCCCTAATAAATTAATTTTATGGGAAGTTAATGTAATTAAACTATCCTTATAGCAAAATTTGAGTTTATGATACAGTTTTTTATCCCATTGAAATTTGAAAACTCAGATCTAGGGGAGTATAACAATAAACCTATGAAATATATAGTAAAAATATTAATAATAATTTTGTTTAGAAATTTATAAACAGGAACTGTACATTTTAGGATTCTTAATAATTTAAAACTATATTTGCAGATATACTTCGAGCATGCTTGAGGTCAGATTAGAATAATTGAACATGGTTTGTTTTTCAGGACATTCATGGGGATTCAAACAGACCTGTGACAGAAATTACAAGTGCAACAATATATGGAGTTTAGATCTGTATATTTTTCCCGTATCAGTAGTTCTTCGTTCATTAACATCTCTTGGAATGAATATTTCATTAGCTAAACTGGCAATAAAACGGAATTAAATATTTATAAGTTGATAAATATTCTTTCAGAAGCTTAGAAGTGCACATTGAATATATAACATCCATACAATATTCCAGAGAAACGCCATGGGAATACATTGCAACTTCAAATAATGCATGCAAAACTTTATATCCGAGGATATTGGATTGATAGTTTGTATGTTACGCTTCAATCTAAGACTTCAAGAATTATAAATGTGTCGAAATTTAAAACCATCAAGGCCCATCTTATAATATGTGGTTGAAGTAGCTTAATAGGTTTTTTTAGTTTATTTAGACTAATTACCAATTCAAACTAAGCAAGAATCATTTTGGTTATGATCTCTCTTTTAATTCACAAACAGAAGTTAAGGGTGATATGATGTAAGTATCATCCTCAGAATATTTGTCATATAAAATTCCACAAATGGTTTAAAATAGCTTCGTCCCATTCTTTCAGAAAATATATATCAAAATTTCAAATTTTTAAACCATTTAATTAAGAACTAGTCGCCTTTCGCGGTTAATATATTCGCCCTGATTAATTATTGCTAAGATTTTCCTTTAAATATTTTATGTAGTTTGCTGTTAATTCTTTCTGAGCAAAGTATTTTTAAATGTAAAGTTTAATATACAAGTAATAAATACAATTTTATAAGCTTTACACAGTTTCGTTCATTGTTCTATACATCTCCCTAATTTTTTACAATTTCATTTAAAAGGTTAACATCCATTGGGAAAATGTGAATGTTTAATTTTCAAATAATATAAAAAGTTTTTAGATGAAACCAACGGAATTTCCTCAAAATATTAAAGCGTATAGTAGCATCGTCCCGGATTAAAGTTTTAAGTGTTCTATAGAGTAGTTTTTGCAATTTATGCGTGAATCTGCATATATGGAATATAATAGAACTTATTTGGTCAGAAGCATAGCCACTTTTTACTTATCAACCAATTATGTTATTCTATTCGGCTATTTTCATTGCTTTTATTAATACAAGTTATATTTCATTTAACTGTTCAGGGTTTATTCTAGACATTTGTATAAAAAGGATTAACGAATAACTTAAAATTTCTTAATGTTTTTTTAAATTCAATTATGCACTTATTTCAACTCTTATTTCAAAAACAGAAAAAAATCAAAATTGAAGATTAATTCTAGCTGAATTTTAATATTTTATTAATGTTCTCCTCATTAAGACTTTGAAAGTTTGTTTTGAATTTTGAACAATTCGAAAAATTAACATTCAGATTTAAAAAAAATAAAAGGTTTAGTTATTTGTGTAATGCTTATGATATTCAAATTAGATTGTAATCCTCGAAAGATTTTAAGAAATCTTTGCTTCGTAAGCTAATTTCTCTTTTTCTATCTCTAAATCACTCAGTAATATTCTTTTTGAAAGCCTTCACGAACGGAAAAAAATTTAATTTAGAGATTTAGTTTCCAGATTCCGACTCGTATTTTGAGCACTTTGTTGATGGATCGCAGGGAAACTTTCTAAATATATTATCATAACATGAAGGAATGTTTACGTTGCAATAATAAAGAGTTTTTTCTTTGCCCCACAAGGCTGACTTCAGGGATCTAATATTGAAAAAAAGTTCATGATAAAAAAAAGGACTGAAGTGAATGAATAAGCTTTTGAACAGTTCGCGACACTGTGGGAGACTTTTCTTTTTTGAGGAGGAGGAAAGGAAAAATAAAATAAAAATAAAAGATGAACGACTACGCACACACACACAAGCTTCTAGGTGCATCTTTGTGATAGTGATCTCAATTTTTTATTCCCCAAGAAAAGAGTGGAACTGAACGAGTTGCTTCTTCGAATAGATTTGCATGTCGTTAAAGTGCTTAAAAGAGCTCAGCGAGAAGAGGAGAAGGTATGCGTTCACTGAATAGGGAGTACTTTTGTTTCCAGCCTTCTTTCTTTGAAATTTCCAATGGGCGCAAGATCTGGAGCGTGTAAATTGTGAGAGAAAACCTACATCCCAACTTTCACTGTTCACCATAATAGAGGAAGAAAACGCCACCATAGACTACTTTTTAGAAAGAAACAATGCCCATTGTAGTATGTAAGTTATTCCAGCCAATGCGCACCGAAATAGATTTACGGACAGGGAAAAGGTGTTTTCTGATTTTAATATGGCCTGAGACTTCTTTTAAACAGTTCAGTTCACAGAGTTTTTAGGCAGTTTATTTGTTGTTCTAGTGTGAATTTCAAACGTTTTACATTCCTAAAATCTGAACGTCTGTTCACGTATAAGTGTAAAATTATTTAAAAAAAGGTATTCGGAATTCAAATTCTTCGTATTACTTTCGTAGACATTTTAGAAAGTTAACAAATACTCATTTACGTGTTCGAATTCTATAATAATGATTTCAACCTATATTCATGGAAAACAAAAACTGAGACGCATAAAAAAACTAGATTTTTTTTCTAAACCTTAGAGGAAATAATCTACCAATTTAGCAAAGATTAGAGTTTTTTTTATATATATGCAATAGTAAATAATTTTAAAATCCCACGTGCCACTTGGAATGGAAATATGTTAACACATCCTAATATGCGAATAGTATAGTTTTATGAATACCTGAATAATATACCGATTCATGAGTAGTATAATTTTGTTATATTTCTAGGAGAAAAACATTTATGCATTATTTTATTATTTTATATATTTTCAAAACTCGCAGGTATTGATACCATATATATTTCACACAGTAATTTTTTTTAACAAAAAGAATAGGAAAAAGAGGTTGGATTGGATGTCCTCTCACTCAAATTTTTTTTGCCATTTTCGTTGATAGCTATACATTTATAGAGAATGCGATCTTTTTTCAACTTTGTTGATGTGATAATATAATTTATATGAAGATTTAAATGCATGGAAATTATTTCAAATCTGCATTCAAATTAAGAGAATTTATTATTTGTTTTTAGTTAGTACCTCTTTTTATATTTATTTAGTAAACTTAATAGATACTGTCCATCTTTGTAACTCCAAATTTTAAAAATAGTAACTTATTTGTCAATGTGAAATACAGATTGCTTTTTAAACGAAAAGCGATTTAAGGTTATTTAAAAAAACATTTTAATTTTCACTTTTTTATGACATTTTACTTAATAAAATTATGATTAATAATAAGGAAAAAAAGAGGAATAAAACCTGATAAGTGCAAAATTTAGTATCTTATTCGTCCAAGGTGGGTAATTTCTGAGTCTCTTTTTGTGTGCATTGACTCATATTACGGTGTACTATAAACTGAATGGGTTAAATTATGAAATATTCTATGAATGATACTTAAACATTATATGAATATTTTAAGCATTAAAACACTAAACAACTATTGTTTTCCTTTGAGTTTTTAAAATTTTCAAAGAAATATGAAAAAGACCAAAGCTACTCCTCAATGAGATAGTGAGGAATATAATATATACTCCATTAGCTCTATAATAGAAGTAGTAGTTGATATATTTAATACCATTATAAAAATAATATCGAAAGAAAATATAAATAAAATGGGACATTTATTTTCAAAAAGAAAATAAATTAAAAACAATATATTAATAATTTTATTTTCAAGAGAAATAAAATTAAGAACAATAAATTAAAAACATTAATGCTGAATTTTATTTTAAAAGTTAGAATATTTTCTGGATTCTTCAATAATTTTGCTACTGATTTTTGAACCTGAAGTTAAGATCTCTTGACTATGAAAATCTACTTTCTTATTCTTTTCTGTAAAAAATAGTTTGATGATGCTTCAAACATGTCTTCTTATTGCTAATTTAGTTCATTTGTGTTCTACTTGTAGCAGCATTAGCGCTTTCTAAATACAATGTGTATTTTAATATTCTGGTTCAAGAAATTTGTTTAGATTTATTCCATTTCGTTTATTTTTGATTTGATAGTTATCTGCATTTGGTTGGGATTAAGCTGCATTTGCGCTATTCCACTATATGCAAACTCTAAAAATAATTTAGGTTTCTCACTTTGATTCGGGATTGCTGAAGCTAAAGAAATTTCTTCCTTTTCAGGCATAAATTCAAATAAATATGCAAAGGCCCATCGCACTTTAACAAAGGGCACTATGGATAATTTTGTGCTAGGGGCATCCATGGATAAAAAGTTATTTTCACAACGGTTTTGTTCAAAACTTTTAAAAATTCAAAAAATATGGAACTTGAGGTAACAAAAAAATATATGACTTGTTCATTGGCAGGCAAAGAACAAGTTAAAAAAGAATGATCAAATTTGAAGACGTTTTTCAAAAACAAAAATCTAATTTATCTGCTGAATTGCAAAGAATGTAATTTGAATTATATAGGATAAACAAGTACTGAACTCAATAAAAGAATAAATGGCCACAGATCTGCTATTAAAAACCTTATTAAAAATGAATCTTTTGACTATGATAATGTCATGATTTTAATAATATTAATATTTACATTCTAGAAGATAATATTATTAACTTAAATAGAAGACTCGACTTATAAAACATTTATATTTGTAATTTAAAATGTTTCCCTACGGACTCAATAGTAAATTAAATGGAGAAGGTTACGGCGATTTCGATAGCATTTGCATTTATAATAATTTTAGAATCACTGTAACTTGGATCCTAATAGTGAGAACATTCTTAAAACTAATATCTATTTGGCTTTAGGAAAGATAAAATTAAATAGTTTATAAATAAAACATTTGGAGATTTAAAGTTTGAAAACTTTTTCAAAACTTTTATGATTCTAGATCTAATCAAATTCAAACTTAATATTAAAAATGATTTATTAATCAAAAATAAAATTAATTTAAATAAAGAGTTCTGTGTGGTGAGATTTTTTGATATTAGCTTCGAAAACTAAAGTTACCTAAAATTGTGCACAGCAATAAAGAACACTTTCCTTTAAAAGAAAATGCAATTGTTTCTATAGCTTTTTGTTATTCAGCAACTAAAAAAAACCGAATTTGTAACTATAATTTTGATAGTAAAAACTATAAAATATACAAATCAGATTGTTACTGTGACAAAGAAATTTATTAAGATTATATTGATTCTTACAAAGGACACATTATAACAGGAAATTTGAATTTTATTGTTTCTAACTCTTTAAGAGTTCTAATGGGAAGGGGAATAAAATTTAGACTGAAAGAAAAAAAAAACTTGAAAAAAAATCCTAATTTCTATTGGACAAGAATTGGATATTTTAATTGCTAAATTATCTAGAAAATACCATTATCCTTCAGAAGATTTCGGATAATGAAAATTAAGAATTTTAGAAGAAATTAAGACAAGGATTAATACAGGTAACATCAGAGCCAAAGACAGAGGAATTTATTTTAATAAATCTTTAAAAAAAGAAATTAAAAAATTAAAAGAGAATTTTATTATTACAGTAATATCTAAATCAGCTAATATTTTTTGTCCAATTTGTAAATATTATTATAAAGAACACCGGATATAACTCTAATTCAACTCACATTATAATCAAAAAATGGAAAAAGGAATTATGTAAAAGGATGCTAGTTTTTTTCTAAAAAAACTAAGATTAAAACTTTATCTTTAAACTATCCTTATTTGTTTCCAACGGTTAAATTTCATAAAAAAATCAATTAAATTTAGATTCGTAACTTGTAGCACTGGAAGTTACAATTACTACACCGGAAAGGATTTCTTTAAATATCTGAAAATAATTATAAATAAGATGAAGATAAATTTATAATCAATAGTAACAAGGATATTTTGGACTTTCTATAAGATAACAATATTGATAAACTTAAGACCTATGATTTTGAAAATTTGTACATTAGTTTACCTCATTAAAAGTTATTAGATGTTTGTACTTTTAATATATGACGAATATTTAAATAGAGAAATAATCACTAAAAATAACTGATAGAATAATGTAACTTTAAAGTTAAAGAAAATTGCGTTTTTAATGGAAGTAATTTTTATAAACAATTAAAGGGAATTCCAATGGGTACAGCTTTTTCAAGTGTTCTGGCAAATATTTTTCTACATTATTATGAGAAAAAAAATAATTAAAGACAATTTAATAAGCTGTTATAAGTATATGGTTATTAATTGCTGCGAAAAAGAACTAATTTTAACTGAAACAAACGATAATCAACTTTAAGCCAACTATTTGGATTTAAATTTAGAGATTTCAAATGGAAAAACTCTAATAGGTATTTATGATAAAAGGGATAATATTAAATTTAAAATAATTAAACTTAGTAATTAGTATTCTATTTTAATTTCTCAAATTTTCAAAAATTTAATATTTTCACAATTTAACAGGATTAAAAAATTAATAACAAAATTTCATATATTGAAGCAAAAAACAATCTCATCAAAAGCTTAGCTGTTAAAGAATTTCCAAAAAACTATTGCAAGATACAAGCTTTAATAAGAGATGGTTTATCTATTTTCTAGTTTTCAAAACTAAAACAAATCTTCCAGTTAATCACTTTAAACCTTAAACTAATAGATGGCACTTCAATCACTCCTCATAATAATGATATATTCTGACGAAACGTATGAAAATTAAAACGCGGCGAGTTTAAAGTTAGTTTGAAGAAATGAAAATAAACAGACAGGTAGACCCGCTTCAAAACTTTTTGAATTTATCCTTAATATTGGTATGTTTTTGGATTTCATATTCTAATGTTTGTGATCTATTTCACATTCTAATGTTTGTGATTTATCTTACAGTGTTTTTTTGTGATTTGGTTTAAGCATTTTTCTATTTTTCTATTTATATGCAAAAACTTTTTTGTTGATTTGCCTGTTTTTGTATGATTTTAATCTTGGTATATTTTGATGTTTTATTTATAGTTTTAGATTTTATGGTCTTTTGTTGTTTGTTTTAAACAGTTTGCTGTAAACCTATTTAGATGTCAATAGATTTAGAGCAAATATCTTGTATGCATGTCGAAATGTCAGACCCTTCACATAAAAAAAATCTCTGGTTTGAATCCTTGCCTGAGGCTGACCCTTGAATCCTTCTTTTATGAGATGTTCACAGTGGGTTGATATAGAATTTGAATAAAACAAGTGAACTCAATCAGTGGATAACATTAGAAAAAGAGTTTTTATTTGCAATAATTAGGTTAATTAAAAAATAGAAATATGGGAAAAAGTAAATAATAGAATTCATAGTAAAATCATCTTTAACCTCTTGACATACGAATTTATTTAACTTTCTAATTAGATAACTCATCCTATTTTAGTAATTTATTGTTAATTTGATTTCTTAAAAATAATATATGGAGCATTTGGGATGCCAAATCGTTTCATGTTGATTTTTTCGTGTTTAAATACTTAATTCTGGGGCTTAATTGCAGGCTTGGAAATAAAAATTCAGTAATTCGATGCGCGTGCCAGACACTTCATTGTATGCGAACTGGTTAATTGAAGGTTGCGTAATTTTATGCTACAACATAAAAACTGAATTAAATTGTTCCCATTTAATTGTTCACTTGCTACTATTACTATGTGAGTACTTTAATTAAATGATCGCGTTTTTACAATGAAAATAATAAAAATACTATAAGTAAAGAAGAATTAGTTTACTTACATTTTGTCTTTGAGAAAAAATTCTCTGTCCAGTTATAGAGATTCTCCGTCCATTCTCAAAATATATTGTAGTTTCACTGAAATTCTATGAAGAATCTTTTTTTCTTTTAATACTGTCTACGTTATTGATTACACGAATTGTCGCTTTAGAAAATAAATTATAGTTCAATTATCAATCGTTCCCATCACAACGTAGACAATAGCATTGATCAAAAGTTCGACTCCCTTGACCAAATGTCATTTGGAAGAGATTTTAAAGATATATAAATATTTTGTTCTATAAGGAGAAATTAATCTAAAATTAGGTCATAATATTTTCCTTCCAAAAATATATTTCTTTCTTGAAGTATTCGCAAAAGTAACGCTATTTCTAATTTATTTTGTTAGAAGACCTTACTCGTATATCACGGCTGAATAAAAGGGCAGATTTATCCTCAAATATAATAAGAGACATGACGGATAACTGCTCTTCACATGCAAATATTGATAATAAAGAAATAATTTATATGAAAATACAAACTAAATGTAACATTTTTATTGCGTTTCATTCAAAGAAAAATATAACTAAGTTGAATATTCATCGACACTGTCATTCCCGTAACTTTACAAAATTATGTGACGTCTTAAGTTGGAAAAAAATCTACACAGAGGATATTTTCTTTTTTAATGCCAATATTTTTGTAAGCTTGTTTTTTAATTGCCTATTTTGAAATCTAATGTTTACTTTTAGTCTTAGTAAGAAAATGTATCGGGTTAAAACTACTTCTTGTACAAAACTAGAAAAGTCATAATAAGTTGACGAAATACTAAAGACCACAGTTGTTAATAAAATGGATTCAAAATTTTGAGCCATAGTAAGATACCGAGGTTCACTGAAATGATACCCCTTCTTTAAACTTTCGTTTATACCAACACGTAATTTAGAAATTTTAATTAAAAATATCCCTTTTCTACAAAAAAGTAATTTGTCTATCATTCTGAATAAATAGCTTAAATTTACCTTTAAAAATATTGAAATTACTCTCCATCGTTTAGTTTGTAATATTTGCAATTGTTTGTCTGAGTGTTCCATATTCCAGTCCCGTTTCGGGCGTGGTTTTTCTTCTTCTATGTTTTATCTGAGAGGTGTGGGAACAAACCCCCCCAGTAAAAAGGGGTTCTTCAAGCGAATGTGACGCATGAAGTAGCTAAGTCGTAGCCTTGACTCGAGATGGCGCTACTGAAAAAACAGGACACAACTCGGTTTAAATTGCTGACAGATAACTGTCAGCGGGCTTGTAAAGTGTCAGAAGTCATAGCAACAAAAATACTTTTGTAATTCAAAATTTATAAAAATATAACGTATAACTTCATACTTCAAATAAATTTTCCCTCTTATCACGTATCATATACTTACACAAAATCGGTGTACTCTATTTTCTTAGGCTATTTTGTATTACTAAATAACGATTAAAAAATGGTTATTACTAAAACATGGAATCAGAAATTTTATGTCCTAAAGAATCGGAGGTGAAAGGGAGGCACTACTGGGATACTCTGACAAAAAGAATTGTGAGTAGAAATAATAGAGAAAAATAATTTCCTCAACTATCGTGAGAATAATAATAAATTTTTATTAATTTTCTTCTTATATTACAATGGCGCAATTTTTTATTCTAAAAATAGTGGTTGCTTCATTTTGATTTTTTTTTCGACTTCAAGTGCTGATAAAAATATAGTTTGTGCAATGTATTGTCTATACAAATACAATATATTTTTAATTTTATATTAATTAGTAAGCAAAATGTCTGCTTTGTTTTAAAATATCACTGAGAATTCAGTACAGAGCATTTACTATTTGTTGATGTGCCTTGAATTGAAGTATAAAATGAAAACATTTTGTCTTTCGTCCTCTTTGATTTTGATTTCCAGTGGGCACGGTGATAAAAGCAATGTTTCCCGAAAGCAACATTGTAAGTAATTGTATCCAAACAATAGAAACAAAAAAAAAATTTTGTTCAGAAGCATGTTGGCTAAAAAATTTATAACTCTATAGATTTAATCAACATTTGATATATAATAAGATGACTATATAGATTATCATATTAAAAGGGATGAAACAGAAATTCTTTAAAGAAAAGGAATGTTTTTAGAAAATTCATTCAATTAGTTTGAAATCTATACAAGGCAGTCATCCGAAAGTAGTAATCTCGTATCTTTATTTAATTAGAAATGATGAATTTTCTTTGGTTTTTGGAAATGCGGAAAAAGTATGTTCCGAAAATTCTAATTATGAGTTCGATTTCCCTATTTTTTTATAACTTAAAACCTAACTCTCTTCTGCAATTGTAAATCAAACTTATTGGTATTGAAAAGTTAAAAAAATTAATTAGTTAATATTTAATACTTGTTTCTTAACTTCATGTTAAAAGATGACGAATATCAGAGTATCTTTTGGAAACGAAAAGAGCGCAAAAACAAGGAATTTTTTTCAAGGAATCAGAAGATAAAATTCCAAAAATCTAAAACTATTATTTCAGAATTTTTAAATCAGCAAAAATTGAAAATTTTTCCATGACGTATACAATCAACAGCAGAGTAAGGCAGAAAACTTATCTAAAAATGTTTAGAGAACAAGAAAATTAGTTCCCTGAAAGGAATAAAAATCGTATAATTTATAGATATTGACAGCCGAATAGCCTATACGGGTGCAGATTAATTGTGGTAGATCCTCAGGTTAATTGTCTATATGCAATTACTATATGAAAAAAAAAAAATGTTAAATTACAAAAACAAATTATAGCATCTTTAAACATCACTTATGTATTCTGCTAAAAACCTCTGTATCCAGTAATAATAAAGAAGAATGTATTAGCGTGTCCTGGGGCCTTTCAGAGCGCATTTTTTGACTTAAATCTACCACATTCAGCACGAATAGACTTTGGAAGATAGAAATGTGGAGCCGAATTTTTTATTTTTTAAAATTAGAATTCATCAAGAATTAATCCACAATTAAACAGAATGTTGCCTTTTATTCATAACTTAAGAAAATATTATTGTGCTAAAATTATTCTTGCGTCATTTTAAAATTTAAAAAAAAGTTTAATAATACTAATTTTTTAGAGAATTTCTTTTTCTGGAAATTTAAAATTTATATTTTTTTGCTTATTTTTTCTACACTATATTTAATTTTTGCCATGAAATGCGTATCCTCTGCGTTTTTTCACCATGTGATCAGTTTCTTTCCAAAGACAAAGGATGAAAGATTGTGTTTGATAGATGTGTACTTAACATGAAGAAGTGAAGTTACATTACCACATAGGATAGATGAGCCTCATAGGCACTACTTCAATAACACTATGACGTGATGAGACTTCACTATTTTGTAGAACTTCATTTACGTAATAAATAGAAGTAGAGCAAGTTCATTATAAAAATCACAGCTTGATTGTTTCTTGAGTGACAAGCGAAGGACAAAGTTCTTCACAACCCCCCCCATCAATATTAAGCATGAAACATTTAATGGAAACTAAACACAACCTATAGTCCCGGTGAATCAATTGGTCCCAAAAAGCGGCTAGTGTTTTAAATATGTGTTTATTTTCATTGATTTTTTTCAATAGTGTAAAAACAGGGGATCGTATGTGCGATTTAACAAAATAAAATGCTCTTTTATGGCTTTCTATGTATGTAGAGGGCTATTAAGGAAAATGAGTGCAGGGAATGTGTAAGGAAATATTGCATTGAATTATACAGTTTAGTTTAATAATCTTCATTCTGATAATTGATATAAAATAATAAAACACATAATAGAAAAGGAATTATAAAAATGAAGAGCTTTAACTTTTATAGATCGAGCTGATTTGTCGCTTTTTATTTTAACAAAATCTCAAGATATATACCCATTTGTTTCTTTTCAAGTAACCCTAGAATAAAATGATTCGCAGAAACATTCAAATTGGACCAAATATTCCTATTTCTGCAAAGTTATTCGAGACACGGTTGAATCTTTTAAGGTAACTTTATATATTTGCCATGTCCTTAGAATATGAATAACATCTCATGAAAGTGTTAGCAATTCGATAAGTTTGAAAAGAAATTCATGTTAGATATGCATTTTCTAAGGCCTCTTTTTGAATTCAGAGATCATAACTATTTCAAAGATAAAGGTTACCTTCAAAAGTAAAAATTGGGGCATGTATTTTAGTTTCCCTTATTTAAAAAAATGAGAAATATCCAGGAAATATATTTTAGTTAAAAAGTAATACTTGCAAAAAAATTGGATAAGAAATTTGCCCTTTTTCCACTAAACATAATAATTATAAGTAAGAGTTTCTTTAAAGTGATATTATAGCTTTCTTGTTAATTTTTTATTTTCATTGAGCTTTTTATCGATATTATAAACATTCTTTTGATATCGATGAAAGATATTAAAAGAATGCTTTTTAAATCGATATTGATCATATCATTGATTCCTTCTTTTTAAAAATTATCCTGCAAAATATGATTGCGCTATACCAGAAAAAATATGCAAAATTATATAAATTATATCAGATAAATAAGAAAGCCAATTCTAATTATTTAAAGAACCACTCAACCGATAATAATTTAATTCAATAATAATTTAACATTATTTAGAAAATCTCTAATAATATAATTTTTTAGAACTATTAAAAATTTAATTATAAGCTTTTATTTCACGAAAAAATAGAATAATTATTTCATTTTTTAGTTTATAATTTACATTGAAAAATATACATTTATTCTAAATTGAATTTAAAAACAGGGCAAAATTTATTTGATTATAAATATGGAAGGTAAAACAAGAAGATATAAATTACATTTAGAGAATATTCATTAGATTTCTTCCAAATAATAATTGAACTCATAAAACCGTATCTTCAGATAACAGAAATAACTCATTTGGAAATCCTGAAAAAGTATCCTTTCCCCATAATCAATCTTCAATAATTGTTCAGCTGACAGAATTTTGATTACTCAGCGTGACTAACTACTGAAGAATTAAAACACAAAAAGCATTGCTTCTGCAAAGATATTAAAAAAGAAACTAGGCCGTAAAAAGGTCAGCTTATCGGAACGTACATAATTGAATAATTTAAGATTACTTTCTGATCACTCTGAAAAGGAGGGTTTTCTAAATGGTTTAATGTTATTTACTCTGTTTTAAAAAATATGAGAAGTTAAAAATTCTGAAGAACGCAATATATATCTTAAGTAAGTACATTCTTCATGCATGTAAATGCGAATCATGTGACATAATTGTTCATAAAATGTCCTGCTGCTGACAGTAATGATATTTATTCATTAATGGAAAGAAGTTTCCAGTTTACTTTAATGGTTTCTTCATTTTGGAGAACGTTATGGTTTCTTAGAAAATGTAAAATGTTTAACTAATGACTGCACATTTTCTCTATTTTTTTTTGTAACCGAGTATTGAGTCCCAGAGTATTCTTTTGCACCTTAACATTCTGATTAATGATACTGGATATCATTTTGATTAAAAGGACATTATAAAAAATATAACCCTTAACAGAGTATTTTATTGGGTGACATTGAAAATATCCTGTAAACGAGGCAATCTTTGTAAGAGTCTTTAATGAATACTTTTTTATAAATCTTGGGTTCATTTTAAATTTTACTTAAGTGAAGCTTCTGACTATATGTTTAAACTCTTAAGGATGATTTATTAATTCTATACATATTAATTATTTTATTGTTGTATTTTACAAAAGTCAACATGAATGATAGGTTTGAAAACTTACTTTTTGAAAATTGCTCTGGATGTTTAGGTATTGTCTAATTTAAGTTTACTGATGGGGGTCAAATATCACAAAACTTCTGTGCTTTGATGATTTTTAGAGTAGAGAATTGGATAGTGGTGCATGTCTTGTTTTCATAAGATGACCACAATTCAAGTTTATAAAATTCTTTCGTACCTGAAGAGACTTTTGCGCCGCCAAACGAGACGTGGATATCAAAAGATCTTATCAATTCTCAGAATTTTGCAATTGCAGAAATGGAAAATATTTTATTATTTTTTATAGTGTACGGAGTATACAATGAGAGTGAGAGTATTAAAATCTTAGAAAATTCAACCAAGAGATTTTGTCCAATTCCCAAATTTCATATCTGAATCTGAAAAACACATTTTTGGAAATATGCCTTTTGTTACAAAAGTATACTTTTTTAACTGCCAAAAATTTGATGAAAACTAAAAAATTATAGATTCTAAGCTATCGCTTCAACTTTAAAATAGACTTCTCAACAGAAATCTATATACAAGCAAAGATCATAATTCAAATTACGTTTTTTTCCATTTCTTACATATTCACATGTACGTTGATGTGAAACTAAGTTATTAGTATTTATTTCATGCATCTTAAATGTGAGTTGTAGTTTATTCAAATTCTGAAACTTATATAATCCATACAGACGCTTCCATTCACATTCCCATTTTTTTTACTTTTGATCTTACAACTGTCTTATTTTACGTACAGCATAAGTTTAAAAAATTGACGCATGGCATAATTTACATCGAAGTAATTGACGAATATTAGTACGATTTTTACACCATACACAACTAGTATAAACCAGTGAATTTTAAATACTAAATATCATTTTCGTACTAAGGCTTTTACATTTTTCTGTTTTACCAACTCGTAATTTATTCTGGATTATAACAAGTTTAATTAAAAGAGAAGGATTAAAGCGATCTCATAAAATAATCCAATCAAGAATGCATAGAAATTGTGATTTACTTATATTTAAAACTATCGAATGAGATTTTATTTCATCAATTCTCTATATATTTTCATGTATAGAGCTAAAAGCTTTATGTAAAGCATTTTAGAAATTCATGTATCATTAATGAGACTCTGAAATTAATTTCAAGTGCATTAAACCAAAATGAGTTTGCTTAATTAATTCTATCCTTTACTCTTTCTTATAATATTGATATTTTTTATTAAATTTTTTAAACAGCTTTTTAAAGAATTGCATTTTAAATGGAAAAAGTTTTCTGTATGAGTGTGGGTACTATTGAATTCAGAGTATTAAATTGAAATGTTACATAGATATTAAATCGGATAACAAAGATCTGAATTGACAATTCAAATGTAGTGAACAAATTAATTTATTTCTAAAAAATCTGCGCACAATTCAGAAGGAAATCTTTCATTTAATATTTTATTTACAGATATAAAAATCTTATTTATAAAATAGTGATATTTGTATGATCAGTTTTGATTTAGTCTATTTATCATAGACTAAAAATTAATCTGAAATAATTAATGCAATTTTATTTAAAAAAACACCAATTATAAAAATGCTTTTAATTAAGTAAGAAATATTTATTTATGCATTCCTTTCGAGTTAATGTTTTTGCATTTTCTAAGATTAAATATTGATTAATTGATTCCTGAGAATAAAAAAGATAATTAAAAGGGAAGAAACGAGGAAATTTATTTTTATTGTTTCCTCAAATTAAAGTAATAGATGCAATTACCGTTCTTTGAATTAACACAATAGCCATCATTCTATAGATTTTAGTAAATGCGCAATCATTTTTAGTGGGAGCTTTCTTGAACCGAGAAGTAAGCAACTACAAGAACATAATTGCTATTTTTATGTTTATAGTGTAAGCAATTTTTCTAAGAATTGATGCTATTTTCGGGGAGACTTATGTCATTAATGATAGGGGCCTCTACTGGTGATTTTTTTCTGAGAAGTTACGTTGCAGAATGTTCAAGGAGAATATAGACTAAGAAGTCGAATAAGTGCCACCCACTGAAGCATGTGATTAAATTTTTTCTTATTCGTGTAAATGATGTTACTAGTAAAATATATAGAAATTCAAAGTACTTTTTTCATAATAAGAATCTTGAATGAAAAAAAAGGGTTTTTTTGAAGACAAATTCAAAGAATATCTTTATTGATTCAACATCATAGGAAATTGTGCGAAAAAACCCATTATATTGATTTCTGGTGTTTATAATTCCTTTTTCCTTTTATTATGAATTGATTTTGATTTTTTCAAACATAAATATCAATAATTGTTAGGAATGAAATAAAAACATATGATAATTTTATGTCTTCACATTTGCATAATGCAGCGTTGCATCTTATTATCATTTACGTTTTCGTTTGTATTAACTTGGAATAATTTAACAATAAATTGCTTAAATCAGTTTCTAATTAATTTTTTTGTTAGATAAGTATAGTTTTTAATAATTACGTTGAATTGATTATTAATTCAAAGTTTTTAAAATCGATTTTGTAACGTCTTATTTGCACACAAGCTGTTGAATCACTGAAAAAAAATTGCATACTAAAAGCCTGTGATATATATTCCTCAATATTATAATTGACATTTTAGTGAAAGAGCGTACAGATATTCTTTTTTGTTTTATATTTGTACTAATTTTCAGAAAAAAATTCTGAAAATAAAGATATATAGAATATCAGCTCTATTGACTCTGATCACAATCTGCAATGTCATTACTACTTTTTAAAAAAATTTAAATTGTAATAACAAATATTAATGCATAATTTTATTTAAATTGTAACTACAAGTTTTAATTTATTGTTGTTTTTGTTAGTACTTGCCATGTACAAGCTCTGCCGAGTCATCGCTGATTTTTAAGCCGAAAAGAGCATAGCATTTCTTTATTTTCTAATTAGTATATTATGTTCCTGATATAGTACATAGTTATTTTTTAAAACTAATACTGCGTTTCAATTCTCTGTCGGTTTCGCAATTTACATAGAAATTAAATTTGATCCAAAAGACATTAATTATATTTTCTTGATGAGATACACTTTGATATGAATAAATTTTAATATACTTAGTATTGAATTTATTTTTGGTAACATAGTCTTTTTCAGAAAATTGTGATTCTTTTAACTTACATTATAATGTGTTTTATTTTATTAAGTAAAGAAATTAAACTATTTTAAGAAATAAGAAATTTTAGTTTAAGGATGAAAGAAAATTTCTGGAACTATGCACAATTTTAACAGAGAAGGTAAAAGATTCGCAAGTTAAAATTCTTTTCTTCTAAAATAAAAATATGAAAGTAGCTAATACAGAACTTTTAAAACGGTCTGTCTTGTAAAAATCAAATAGAATTAGCATTACAAAAAAGTTTAAATGCGAAAAGTTTTTAAATGACTTTCATTTTATATAATATTTCAACAATGATTAAAACACAATATTTTTTATGCAGTTTTGAAAGAAGATTATTCATACTTTTTTTAAAATTTATTTTCTTCAAAAGAGAAGAAAATTTACAGTACTTTTTTGGGTATGAAAGGAAGGATAATTACTCGTGGTTCGAATTGTAGAATAGTTTTCTGGTATTTTCATTAATTTATTTTACATAAAATAATTTTTTATTGATTCATTGTTAAATTAAGCAAAACTATGAATACATATTTCCAAGGATTTTTTTTCAGTGCAGGAAAAGGAATGACCTCCATCCATTAAAAAAATTATGGCATTTTTTTAAACAAAAACTTTATTGCTATTATTCGCCGTCATTCAGCAATTTTTCGTATTTATAACAGCACCCATAAAAAATAACTATTCGAAAATTCTGGACTTCTCTACTTTGATATTCAAAAATTTCTACTCGTTTTAACATTTAAAACGATTCTATTTCGACAGATGAATGCCAAAAGGTACTAGGCAATGAAAGCATGGTGGACTTGTGAACAATTCCAAAGTAAGCGTCTACAATTTTTAATGATGCCTTTTAGCAATATGCATTATAGTGTTGCCTAATTGGAAAAAATATCTCTCATCTATTTCTGTAAGTTTGTCGTTAACGTTTTAATCTCCGGTTTTTGATCTAAAGTCTCCAATGGTCTCCCTTAACGCTATTTTTTTTAAACATTATTCTATCTAATTTCCAAAAGAATCCCTAAATTTTTTATCGGTTTAACCAATAATGACATGCTTTCAATACATTTCTAAAACTAACTTCATTTTGTCAAATTCATGAAGGAAAAGATATCTAATAAACACTTTATTTGTCCAAGATATCTCCAAGAATGTTCAAACGCTTCAAATCTCGAAATCTTGAGAAAATGACTCGAGATCAGAATTGCAGAAGTTTTAATATTTAAATCTTTAAAGAAATCAATGATAAAAATCACTCCAACACACAAAATTCAGATTTGTTTGCAGATTGTTATATTGATTGGAGTGATTATAAGAGTCTTATATCGGAAATAAACTTAAAAAAAATAAATTTATAAATAATGAGAATAAGTATGCTTTTATCAGCTTAAATTTACCAAAGTTCCTTTTCCTTCAATGGGTACAAAAATCGCATCTATTCAATCGTTATTCAATTGAAATGAATACGTTTAAAAGGAAGAAACTTTCGCGGATGGGTGTAAACTGGGTTGGAGATTCCAAATTCGGATAGATATGTTAACAGTTGTTTGATAATAATAAGAAGCAGTTGTTTAATAATAATTCCCATTCAGTTAGGTTTAGTTTTACCTATGCAACGGTACTTTAATACGATAAATTAAATAGCTCCTGCACTGGAGATATTAATAAAAATATTTTAAAATGAATCAAGGAAGGTTAATTTCAGATATACAAAAAGTATGCTGTCGATTTTTTTCTTTACATCCGATTTATGTCGATTCGTTTGATAACGTTTCTTTCTTACGCTGTGCTGGAAAGAGACGATGAATAATTTTGAAGTCAACTTTTATTTAAATAACGTAACTTACAAATAAAAACTTGTCCTCACGAAAACTCACGAAAAAAAATGTCCTTGTTTTTTTTCATAAATACAAAACCTAGTAAAAACGAAAATCTTCTGTTTATCAAGTGATAATTTAAATATTATACGTTAATTTTCAACTTCTGTTAGATCTGTGTCTTCTATTGGCCATTTCGCTTACTTATAAGGATTTCTGCACCATTTAATTCAACAAATATTCTAAAGTTAGCTGTATTTTATATTTGTCTGGAAAAAGAATTATTATTTTATTTGAAAATGTGAATATAAAAATAAAAAATATCTATTTATAAAGATTAATTTAAATGTTCTTTAAACAATTAATGGATGTGGTATAATACTAATCAATTATTAAAATATCTGTTTATAGGATGCCCCCATCTGTCTAAATTGAAAGTTTAAATATTAAAAAATAATTGCCAAATTATTATTTTTTATTTCAAGACAGTACTGTCGAAGATATTTTATATTTGTGGTGACTACTACTATTCTTTGAATTTTTTAAGCGTATAAAATTTCCTGACCGTACTTCAAAGTAAATGCATTTACACTGAAAATTACTAACATGTAGATATGGTATTCTGAAAACTGTTTGGTTTTCCTATAGATATATATTCAAATTTATTTCGTTACTTAAGGCAACCATAATGCTTATAACTCTGAAAAATTAAGAAAGGATTCTTTTATTCTATGCTTATCATATACATTAATTTTCATATCTTCTGTATTTGGACTATAGTTTACATTTTAGATTTGTAAATTTAAATTGTATTATGATCATAGTTTCCTGAGAACATAATTTGAAGAGAAAATCTCATTATCTTAACATAAATATTTAAACTGGCAAATTGCTCCTTAGATTATCAAGTTTTTGATTAAGTCTTATGGGTTCCTAACTCTTTGTTGAAGAGTTTTGCTCCTTATCTATTTTATACATAGCGTAGAATAACAATTTTATTAAATGTAAGTTAGTTACATTATTTATAAAATTTAAAGAATGGCAGAATTAAGATTCTTTAAAAAGTTAACTTGGATTTTCACCAGTGTTTAGTTAAAAATGTTTTAGTTTCTGTGATTTAAAAATGTATATGAAATTTAACATTAGGTTTCAAATAATTTTTAACAATCTTATTCTTTAATTTTTCTAGCAATAATAATAACAACTAAAAGTTCTCTCCTTTAAGTAAGTAGTAGAGAAGTAAATATGGAAATGTTCTTTAAGATCCAAAGATCTAAATATCTTGAGCATTTGAACAGTTAATCACGAAAATCATTGCCTGAAGATGTTGATAACGGTCCATTTTCCTATTAAGGAATTACAAATTCTTATTTTCATTATTTTGTTAAATATCTATCAATAATATTTTGGGTAAAAACGTAACATGGTAGGGTACAAAAATATCTAAAAAGCCTTTAGAGTTAGAGAAATTGATTGTGCTGCTGCAGGGGGATCCTAATCTCTGAAGCTGCATCATATTTAACCATGTTGTACCCAATTAGAAAAAATATATACTTTTCAGGATTTTATCAGGTTGTACTCTATTATTAAAACAAATAGGCTATCCTGTCTTGCTAAAGCATCTGGGGTGAGCTAAATGATCAACCTTTCAGAACAGTATAGACAGGCACTAAAGTGAGGGTAAAATAGACCTCTTTTCAATATATCCAACATTAGTAAGTAAGGCATTTCAGTTCCACCAGAATAAAATATGTCGAGTACAGATACAAAAACGATTTAAATTTAATATTATTTCTTACCTCACCATATAAACTATTTTCGACTGTCTTTTTACTGTCTTTTTTATTTTTTGATTTTTAAATTGAGAATGAAACTTCTTCTATTAATTTTATTTTTTCAATGAATTATATATATATTAGATAAGTGTTGATAACTTTGTATTTTTCTGTTCTCATTTGATTTTCTATACAATGAGTGTATTTCATGAAATATTTGCATTGTACAGTGCTGCCTAATTTATAAAAGAAAATACCATAGAAATGTAAAATTATTTATTCTCTTATTATAAAATACACATTTTTTCATAAAGTGTATGGTTACTTATCTTAATGTAATTTTTATATGTGTTAAATTCAAAACAACGGAAATTTAAATTCAAATCAAAAATGTATATTGTAAGAAGCAACAATAAATCCTACTAGTTCAGAATGCCGTTAAACATGTATTGGCAATGTATTTTTTCTAATTGTTAACAATAACAGAAAAAATAAAACGAACTATTTGCCTTTGCTTTTTTAAAGGATAAGCATTATTTTTTTTATCTAAACAATAAATAGAAATTTTTAGCATGTATATAAATGATTGAAAATCATTAAGAAAATCACTGAAAATTATAAATTTTCAATTAATTACAAACAAAATAAACGAAAGCTGAAAGTTACCTATTATAATTTTTAACGTTACCGTAATAATTTTTTTAATTACTTGTTTAGCTTAAGAGCTGAAACATGTAATTTCTTCATTTGATGCCATGATTAAAATTTCCCACTAAGAAAGAAAAAAAATCTCTCTTTTTTGTATTTCTAATAAAATATTTATTATATTAACTGAAAATGATTATTTTAATTCGAAACATAAATTCACAAAATAAATATTAGATTAATTTAAATATTTAATATTTTCAAGCCATAGAAATTGTTTAAAGATACATTTATTCATCTTTTAAAGCATATTGCTTCCCATGTAACCCAATTAAGGCTCAAAAGTAAACTTTCAACTTTTTTTCGTCCGGACAGAAAAATGGATCTCATATTATTAAATATTATGTCTAGTAGCAAAGGCAAAATATTCATCTTGGGATTAAAACTGGATTATCATTTGCGATTAAAACCAAAGATATATAAAACAATGAATTCCATCTCAGAAATAAAACATTATCTCTAATTTTTGAAATAATTATATAATACTTTGAATCGTCACTTCTTTCTTGAAATCCTAGCAAAGGCAAAGATATTTATAATTTGAGGGAAATCTTGTGTCAGGAATCTTGCCGTATCTCATAGAAAAGAAGTAACCTAATTTATTCACATGTAGATGGGACCCATCAAGGACAAATGCTCCATACATGCAAATGCAGGTACTAAAGAATTTATAAGGACACATAATAATGCAAATTGAATGTAACATCTTTATTGCTTTAAATTCGAAGGAAAGTAAAATGATGATGGATATTCGTCATCATTATCATTCCCGTAACTTGGCAAAAATCTGTGTCGTCCTTAGGTTGAGAACACAGACTGTGGGCGCCGCATTTCTTGACTCAGATTTTTATGAAAGTGCCTTTGTTGATTGCATATTTTAAATAATTCCATTTGCTTTTAGTCGTAGGAGAAAGTTTAAGTCCATCGAAATAGTTTATTTCTTAAGAGAAACAAGAAGATATTAAAATAAGACATCAGAATTGGAATGGGAAATCTTTACGATGTATTTTATGTTGGAGAGTTGAACGGTGTTGCTTTTTTCAGCAGACAAACAGCAAACAATTTATGTATTTTTTCATTCAAAATATTTTTTTTCCATACATGGTGTCAAGAAATTTTCTTAAGATTAAAAACGAAAACAAATCTTATTTTCATAGAAGAGACTCTTTAAATATGAATTCCAACTGATGTTTCATAATTATTATAAAACTTCTGAAATTATTCTCATTTGTCAAGATGTTTAACTTTAATGTTAAAAAATAACTAAACAACTAATTTTAGAGTTATTCTTTTTTCAGAAAATATATCACGTAACTAAATTAAATATTCTTTTCATTAATAACAAATATCTATTACTTTTTCTTTTCTTTGAAAGATGGTATTTACGTAACTTTGTCCATTTTTGACGATGTCATAAAATTGAATGAATAGAAAGGAGAGAGATAACTATTTTAAAAAATCAGCCATAAATCACCATTAAATGATTTTTTAATTGACATTTTAATGTTCGCAACTAAAACATTTTAGTTCAAATAATAGACAAAAAAATTTAAGTAACTACGAAGAAAGTTCATTCTGTAATATAACCAATTCACAGAAAATTATATATTCTGTTACTATTGTTATACTAAATTCATTTGTATTCTTAATTCTTATTCATTCGGTTGTGTATTTTTAATTTATTTCTAAATTAATCTCGAAGGAGTACACGGGAAAAAAACCCACTTTCTAAGGTAAAATTGGAAACCTTTTTAATGAAAAAAACCAATCGGGAATAAGTGTTTAACAGGATCTTATTAAACGGATTAAGTAATCAGACGATGTTAATTTTTTTCTTACTATGTTACAAAGCACGATAAATTTCTTTAACTATCATTTGCTTTTTTTGAGTACATAAGAAGTTTTTTCAAGGCACATGGAAATTGCGTTTTTCTGTTTTGTTCGGAGTCATACTTGAAGTACTGTAGAAAATGCATAGAATTAATTTTTTTGCTTCACATACTGTTCTCATAAGTTCTGGAGTCAATATTCATAAACACGAAAATAAGGGAAATTTAATAAAACCTAGACATCCTAAGGTAATATTGACAATAATTCCTGAATCCAGAATAAATTTAAAACAAGTCTTAAAGTTAAAGAGCAAAATATTGAGTAAACATTAAAGAAATACAAACTCTTGAATTTTGTAATTTTGTGATGCAAATACATATTAATTTTATGTGAGTCTGGGTTTTAGCTTTTGTTTTTAATGTTATCTACGTGAGTGTAACGTGAAATCTCATTCCTTTTCAAATGCAAAATTTCAAAATGCAACTGCCTCAAAATCTAAGTTTGTTAATGTGAAATGAATCTATTTAGGTGTGAGTTGCAATAAAAGAGAAAAAGATAACTTTCAATATAATGGGAAATTGATTTTTATAAAGAGTTTTTCATTCATATTCACTCAATAGATTGCTGGGCAGAAGAATGTAGTTCGTATCTTGCCATCTGAACAAACTGCAAACATCAACTTTTCTTTTATGCCAATACATCCAGTGAATCTTTTTAACTTCTTTTCTTTGCAAAAGATTTTTATTATTATGACCTTAGAGATTTGCGAATCAAAACACTTGAATTTAAAAACTAGACCTACAAAAAATATCCAATCCAATTTTCTGTAATATTTATGAAGTAGACTTTCTCTGTCTTATTAAAAAATACACTCACTACACTCATTAAAAATTGAAAATCAAATCCATTTCATTAAGAAACCTAAGCATCAAAAATGGAGTCATACAAAAATGCAGGTGAATAATGCTATCTGCAGGATAATTAAGGAAGAGATAAATTAACGGTAGGATAGAAAAAATAGTGTAATGGATTATAATTAAGATTTGAGTTGACACTATAGAAAAGTTAAATACTTGTAAATTTTTAGTTGAAGCCTTTTTGTTATCTAAACTGTATTAATTGTTTGCTGAGTAATAATCTTTATGCGCGAAATTGTTTTACTTATAGAATTTATGTACATTGTACAAGAAAAAAAGAAAGTATAAGAAAAAAACATTAAAAAGGAATAGTATGTAAGACGCAAGACTTCTTAATAAAGATATGTTTCTAACTACTTTTTCAGTTCCTACTATTAGCTCACACCCTATATATATATATATAATATATTCCTCCAATCAAGTTCTAGTAATTTTTTTAAAACTTGTAGTGGATGACATTTGATGTTAATACACTTTTTTCAAACAGTAATTCATTATTTTTTTATTCATTAAATACTAAACTTCACGTCTTTATAATAGTTCTTTATAGTAGTTGTAAGTGTTAGGTCTGGATAGCCATTGCGCTGTGAGTTCAAACCTGGTCGAAAGTTCTCAATGTCAGGAGTTATACCACTGAGGGTACTAAGTCAAAGAGGATCGTTATTCGGTTGTTCAGGGGCCTATACCCTCAGAAGCTACTGCACCCCTCATTCCGTTTTAAAGCGTAACACGAGAACAAAAAATTTATATTAAGTAACTAAATTAAAAAATTTCCTAACTTCCCAAATTTTTCCTAATATCACAAGTAGGAATTTATTTAAAAGTTTTTATATTACTTTTTTCAGCTTAGAATGACTTGCAAAAACAGGCAAAGTAGAACAAATGCTCTTATTTCTTTGAAATTATTCAAGACTCAGTTGAATATTTCATGATAACCGTACATATTTATCATGTTCTTAGAAAAATGAATAACATTTCTTGGAAGTTTTAGAAATTCTATAATTTCGAAAGAAAATTCATGGAATATGTACATTTTATAAACCTTCCTTTGAATGCAAAATTCATACATATTTCAAAGATAGACAGTCTATAAAAATAAAAACTGTTCCATACATTTCACTATTGAAAATTCTTTAAAAATATATTAAAATCGTAAATAATTACTTAAAACCTTCAATTATTTCGATGACAAACATGATACAAATACATTCTGGAATTTTTTTGGGGCAGGTGAATAGTTTCCCTTAACTTAAATTTTCATTTTCAAATTATCAAGGTATATTTTTCTTTATAAATATTTAAGATGAAATTTTATTCTATTTCAGTAGAAAATATTTTTTTGTGTAGAATAGTTTTGAAAATTTCTTTAGAAAAAATATTATGAAAAGTTTGGTGAATTTTCGGAAATAGAATTTAAATGTCAGTCGAGAATAGTTTAGTCTTTTTAATGTTTTAGAAAAAGAATGTGTACATTGTTGAATTGAAATTGGCTTTTACCATTTTTGTTACAAAAATAGAAAATGTTTATAAAGAGTTGAAACTTTTATTTCAATTTTTCCTGCAAAAGAAATAGTTCATAGGAAAGTTGAAAGATATTTTTGCATAAAAATAATTTCACAAGCCCAAGAATTACATTTATTTAAATAGTATGATCTTGATTTTAATCCTTACAAATTGTATTAATGAGGCAAAATGTTTTAATTAAGTTTTGTTAATATTTTTGTCATTAAAAGAAAAAATGAGATTAAATTATTAATGACTCCTTAAAACATGAATAAGAGATGTTTAAAAAATCCTTATAAATCTTCTATGTAAAAGGTTCAAATTTTTTTTTAATTCATTATGAATAAATATAGAACTTAGATATTTGATTACTATTAATTCACTTTAATTTAGATTATTTTTACAAACTAGAGAAAATTATTCGAATGATAAAAATAAAACGAGTTTTGATTTCTAAAATATTATACTTAATTGAAATGCTATGGAATAGTTACATGCAATGAATCTTATATTATATATATATATATATATATATTTAAAAATTCACCCCCATAAATGCTCTGCCAATCATAATATTTATTCAAATAATTATATTACTCTTTTTTAAAAATTCTGCTTTACTAAAATGTATTTATTATGACACAGATTAACAATTTTCTTGAAAATTATGATTTGTCTTGGAAATATTCAATATTTGCCTAATAATATTTTAGTATGATAATAAATCAAAAATTGTATATTCCAAAATTAAAAGGATTCTAATGCTAACACTGAAAATAGCATTATGCTAGTTTGGTTAATTAATTTAATGTCCTGATTTTGAAGCTAGATTAGAGTTATTTTCGAAAAAGATCTTGTTAAATTGTATTATATTAACGAGATAATCGCCTAAGCCGTAAATTACTCTTCTGAATTCAATATCACATTAGTTGATGGAAATCTAAAGCAATATTTTAGCTAAGGTGCAATATATACTCTGGTTCATCATACATTCAAGTGATAAATCTTCAGCCATGCAGAGTAAAAACTGTAGAGGCATCTTCCGTATATTCATGTTACTTATAATACCTGAAAATAAAAAAATCGGAAGTTCCAAAAGTACTTTTAAACATATTAACTTAACGATCAATCTGAATTTCCCTTCAATAAAAGAGGATGATATATAAAGCTGGAAGAAAGGGTATTCAAATAGATTAAAAATGTCAAATATCTGTATCCTTTTATTAAATAAGAAACTGTAATTGATACCTTCGAAGAAACAAGCCAAACTTAAATGTTTCTTTGCTTTAAGCATCTTTGCTTTTTTACCCCAAAAAGAAACAATTATAATTAGAAAAGAAACAGAGCCATGAATTAAAAACTACTGAATTCTTGGTTGATATTTTTGATTAGATTTTGGGCAAAAACAGGAATTCCTCAATTAAAAGTCATTTAAAGTAGTACTCGTTGATGAATAAAAGCAGACATATAAATTCATTTCGAAAATACATATATACATCCAATAGATATCGCATTCTGGCCTTGCAAATCGAATTTAGTGATTTATATACCATAATTTCAATTATCAGAAATGGCTCATTACAAAACATCAAAGAAAACTTACTTTTCCTTAATCAATCTTCAATAACTGTCTTGATAACAAATTTTCGATTTCTCAGATTAACAATTGTTATTATAAATCAATAAGAATTGTTAACGTGGTTTTCGCCAGATCTTAAAAAAGAAGTCACATCGTAATAAAGATTATCTTATCGTGACACAAATAATTAAAGTATTTTAATGATCACTTTTAATTTAAATTTTAAATGATTTAAAAACATTTATTTCGCCTTAAAGATGAGTAGTCAAATAGTTTGATGAAAAAACTGTAGTATTCTTCTTAATACTAATTTACTCGCCATGTATTGAAATACGCATCATGTAATTATTCCTTAAATGTCTTGGTACTGATAATGGTATTTACTCATTTCAGAAAACAAGCCTCTGGATTACTTTATTGGTTTCTTTATTTGAAGTAGCTTGGTTTCTAAGTTGGTTGGTTCTAATGGCACTTGCCTATGGACAAGCTCGCTGCTGGACCCAGCAGCAGATTTAAGCCGAGTGAAGCGTCTCTTGTTTCAAGTAGCGCCAACTAGGGCCAAGAGTACGACTTTTGCTACACACTCATCTCATTCGCTTGCACAACCCCTTTTTACAGGGGGGCACATTCACACATCTCACAGATAGTACACAGAATAACAACCATGCCCGAACCAGGACTCGAACCCGGGACCTCCTGAACACGAGGCAGACGCGCTACCCCTGTGCCAGCAAGCCGGCTGGTTTCTAAGTAAACATTAATGACTTAATATATTAATCTTAAATTAAAAAGATATTTCAAAACGTACGATGGTTATCAGAATATTTTAAACAATAAGATAAATCTAATAAGATAAATTTCCTACGTTTATTTAAGATTTTAGTTATTTAATTATCATTTGGAATATTTATATTGTGAAGATATTACTTGCAAGAAGAATTTAATTGATTTATTAATTTTGGGAAAAATTATGACCTCTTTTTTATGTCATAAGACTCTTTTTTTTGCTTAATGACAACATAATTGTCATACTCGTAGTCCGTTTTAATCGTAGAATTTCCCTGCCTGAGGAATTGATGTATTTAAATCTATAGTTTGTGTTCAAAGGTCTTCATATTTTTATAATTTAAAAATTTGGTAAGAGGGGTATCAACACTGTTATCATTGATTGAACATATTTCAGGAAATAGATGTTAAAATATCTTCAATATTAAAATGCGAATTCTTTGATAAATCAGATCTGATTTTTGTGTACTAAATGGTAAAAGAACTTAAAGTTACTACTTGAGACTAACAATTCAATAGAGATTACTACTTGATTATTTGCAAATGAATATTCTCTGTGCTCTCATATTGTGAAGCTATCTTCCGAAATTTTAAGTGTCGCGTCAAGCTGTTATAAAACCTTCAAATCTATTTCATGTTTTAATATAAAGTTTCTAATAAGATATATAATACATATATTGGCTGCCTTTCTTATATTCAAGTTTAATTTTGTGGTAATATGATTAAATTTAAAATATAAAACGTAGTAGTTTCCACTATATCAAGGAATAGCAAAATTCCTAGATGGCTTGGTTGTATATCAATGTATGTCACATATTCTTAAGGGCACTATTCTTAAAATTCGTCTAGCGACTTAAATTTTTTCTGTGTTGCTGCCAAATTTCCTTTCTTGGTTCCAAGGATATTATAAAAAAACAATTTTCTTTTTTAATGTAAGTATGAAACTGATTTGAATAAATTTAAATCTTCGTTTTATTGTTTATAACCTAAGTTCTAGACTGCAATAGTTACCTTTTTTAATATACAATTCAAACTAGACAATTTTATATATTGAACTTCAGACACTATCTTAAAGCTGCTTAATCAAATTAATGAAATTATTTTTAAAGATTAATTGGATATCT
This sequence comes from Argiope argentata, assembly GCA_026289955.1. Lineage (NCBI taxonomy): Eukaryota > Metazoa > Arthropoda > Arachnida > Araneae > Araneidae > Argiope > Argiope argentata. Next base: position 3,203,831 of record JAOUZG010030984.1, on the reverse strand, counting down.
AAAAAAATTATTACCTGGAAATTCAGTTTAATGAAACAGATGAAAATAAAATTATTTGTAAGTCCTTTCATTCGATGGTAATTCCTAAGAAATGATAAAAGTAACCTGATTCGATCACTGTAAAATTCAGTTTTGTAATAAGTGTAGACATTTTGGGGATATTCTTGTATCTTAATACGAACAATTAATCTACATTAATCTAACAAACATTAAAAATAAAAGAATTCTTCTATAGAAAAGTTTTGATTCAAACACAGGTAATTTTTTCATTTCCTTGAATTAAATATCGATTTAATTTTTACTCTAGAGAACGATGAAGCTAATTAAAAGAGATAATACGAAAACAAATGTTTGTTACTGTTATCTTTAATTTATTAAATATCCCTTATTACTTGTGAAATATTTATTGCAATACTATCATCATGGCTTATGAAATAATTATTATGCATATCCTTTTACTCATTGATAAATCATTTTTAACGATACTTTTGAGAAGAAAAATGCGATTTACTGCCCAGCATAATTGCATTTTAATGTTTCCAGATCAGGTTATCTTTACAGAAATAAGTTCTGCTATTCAAAAAGGTGTGTATTCGTTAATGATAGATACCTACAATGCAATTTTATTTTTCTGAAACATGCAATGCAAAATGAGAAAGAGCCAAAATGATTTAGATTTATTAGAATTACTAAAGAATGTTTTAAATCTCTACTTGGTTCTTTCAAAATATTGTGCAAAAATTAAAAATATTCTGTATTAACAGTGTCTAAGTAGAATGCGCCTGACGTACAATATAGATTTTAGAGCAAAAAAAAAACATATTTTTCTTTAGTTGCAATGTGTAATTAAGGGGTTTCTGACTTACAGAAAATGTCTTAGAGCAACAGTAATAAAAAATGCACATATATTTCTTTAGGGACAGTGGGTAAGTAAGAGGTGTCCGTCGTACACTATAAATTTTAGAGCAAAATCAAAAACTAATATAGAGAGAAAGAAGCATCATGGGTAGGTATTTTTAAGAGATAGTAGTTTAAGAGATAATAGTAATTTTGAATCATAGGAATTATCCAATAAATTTGGAAATGAAATTGAGTTTCTTCCATAAAACTTTGAAATACTGCTTTCATGAGAACTTTTCATTTCTTCTGCTCAAAATTTATTCGATATTTAGAATATGGATTAAATTTAATTATTACGGATTATAAAATGCATAAAAGACTAAACATATCTAATATTTTTATATCTAAGATTGCAGATAAGAATACGAAAAGAATTTTTTCTTTCTTAAAATTAAATAAGAGTAACTCATTAAAGTTAATTTTTCTTATTTATATTTGATTTGAAAAGGGAAATATTTTTTAAAAAATGATATCTAATTTAAGAATTATATATTTTTTTATTAATTTAAAATAGTAGTTATAAATTAATTTCTCAAGAAATTTATTCTTTCATTCGCTTATTCCAAATGAATTTTTAATTCACCTAATTCTTGATGTCTGTTTATGTTGATTTATGGATCAAAGTTTAAAAATCGAAAAAAAATCATTCAGTATATAGTTAAATATTTACTTAGTATTATAAATGCTGCTCTAATGAACTAATGTATTAGAATTCAAATATTTTAGTTTAAAATTCATTTTCAAATTACTTATTTATAGTTAAGATTGTTAAGGAATTAAAAAAAAGCATGAAAATGAAACTAAATTATCTACATTTAATTAAAAGCTACAATGATTTAAAATAGACTTTTCTTCATAAATTCTTCATTTCACTTTGAAAATGAATTTGTCTTCAAGATTGTAACTGAAAATTAATTATTATCAATGTAATTTTTCTAAGCGAGTAGGATGCATACTTTAATAAAAATAAAGTATATGGGAATCAGAGACGCTTTAATGAATTATTAGCCACTAATTGTCAGCGAATTTTTGAATCAAAGAAATGGCTAATACTTTGTTCTGTCATCTTATTCTGTTTAAACCGAAATACATTTTTTACGGGTTGTTCATTAGTAATGGAAATAATATTTCTCTTTTTATTTTCTAGTTCTGTTACATGTGTTATATGTTTAGTTAGAGAAATGACTAATATTATTTAGACCATGCACAATTTGAAAACAAATTTATTTTATACTGAAAGTTTTAAATTATATTATATATTTTAAGTTAAGAGTAATAAAATTTAAATACGAATTCAGAATGTTAATTAAAATGTGAGACTCTCAAAAGGGATTACATTCCCTGAAAATCCAGGATCTAAAAGTATTACCTTGATTCACGAATTTAAAAAAGGCTGAATTTCGAAACAAGTTAAAAATCAGAATTTCGAAGTAATTTCAACAAGTAATTCCAACAAATATATTTTCTGCTTGACTCTCCAGATAATGCTTTAATATATATTCGAAATTCGAAAGACATATTTGAAATATGCTATAGACACTATAGCACAGAATTTTCAACAATAAATGGTTTGAAAATAATTGTTGTCATATTTCCAATTTATAATTTATCTCCAAAGATGCGTTAAAATAAAAACATTATGGAAAATTGATGACATATTTTGAAAAATTCCATTTGGAAAGATGACAATTATATAAATTACATTGATAAAAAGCATTAATAAATACAATGATAAATGTCAGGGCAGAAGGCTATTCTCTAATCCATGATGATACAATAATGTCAAGGGGTTTCGTAAATCAGAGTCTAAAAAGACATTGTTTAAAAGAATAAGTTAAGAGACATTTGAGATCACGTAATGTTTTTGTCTTGTACAATTTCATGTGGTTAAGTTAAATCGAAATAGATATACATCATCTAAAAAAAGTAAAATCACAATAAAGATAACCCACTCAAAAAAAATGAACTTTCAAATAATTGTATAAGTAAAAAAAAAGTATTAAAAAAAGTATAGTAAAAAAAGTAAAAGTATAGTAAAAAAAAAGTAAAAAAAAGTATGAGATCATTCTCTAGAGTATTATAAAAATATTAGCAGCAATCATGAAAATAAATTTGGAATATTTGGCAATGATCATTTCTTCATGCATACGTCATTTGTGTGATCAGAAATAAAGTACATGGTCTCCTATATCTGTATGAAAAATGTTTAAATTTCTTTTGTGTAGTACTTTACTCATGTCATTATTACTGTAGCAATGTAATCTCTTTTTATAATGTTTGGTTTTAAATTCAGATAATAATTTGTGATTTTATGGATGATAATTTGTTCAGTTAAAATTTTTCTCCCTTATATATATGCAATTCATAAGTAAATTTTAAACAATTTTTTTATAGAAGATGCATGTTTTAAAATTGAAATAAAGTTTATTAACTGACTTTTTCTGAAATGCCGAAATAAAACTCTAATAAAACAAACAGCGAGTTCTCATTACCTTTCATTTTGGTATAATTTAATCAGTATTTCCAATCCTAACTTCATAGTTTATCTATAGTCTAAACAATCATTCTTATAAAAAACATCGTTGTCTTTATCATTTCAAATTCCTTTCAAGCGTTTTTAAGCAATAACATAAAAAGTTAAATGCAGATTTGTATCGGAAAGTTTTTCCTGTTACCTAAAATCATACACTTTACCCTTTTTAATCATTATCTGTCTTGAAAATCAAAAGTACCTGCATTCATTATTATATATGATAATGAGGTATGCTTCTAAGATATTTTTGATACCTTATGATAATAAGGTACTTTTGAGTTAGGAAAGAAATAAAAAATTCCACCAATAAGCATTATCATCGTGAAACTGGTATAATAATGGCAGAGAAATTCAATTTGTTTCCATGTAGGGCTTCTGATAACTAAATCAGTGCTTCTCAAAAATGTTTCAAAAATTAAAAAAAATATCTCTTTGAATCTCAAGGAAAGTAAGCATATATATACATATATATACTTACATATACATATATATTTGTATATATAACGGCTTGGTTAATCATAAGTAATGATAAGTATTCTTATCATTTTCTTTAAATCTATATATCTACAACTTTATTCTTTATGTCTAAGGAATCTTGTATGAAATTGTTGATTCTATCATAAGAAAGGATATAAAAAATGTAATTAGCACACATGTACCTTTGAAGCAAGAAGTAGATGCACTTCTTACATACAAATGTAGATGCTAAAGAATTTATAAAGATGCATAATAATTCATATTGAATGCAATATCATTTTTTTAATTCAAAGAAAAGTAAAAAGGAGACGGGTCTTCGTCATCATTATTGTTTTAATAACTCTACTAAAGTCTGTACTATCCTTAGGTTGGAAATAAATGTAGAATTTAGGACCTTTATTTTTTTAACAGCACATTTTATGAAACTTCGCTTGTTGATTGCATATTTTAAGTAATACCGCTTGCTTTTAGTCACAGTGGGAATATATTCTACTTCGAAATATTTTATGACTTGGGAGAAAAAGAATATGGGAAAAAATTTCCGAAAGAACTGAGATTTCTTTTTATGACTGTTTTTCATGTGGTCGGGCTTAATGTGGCTGCTATTGTTAGAAGTCATTAAACCATTTCAAACAATTTCGTTGTTCTTTTATCTAAAAAATGATATTAAATAAGACAACACATTTTTCTAGAAGAGGACTTTTTTAAATGTTATTCCAACCTGAATTTCAGGTTTTTCTTCATATTTATGAAATTTTAAAAATATAGATATCAAGCTTTTTTTTTCTAATTATTCAAAGCAAATATTTAAATGTAATCGTATTGTAAACTGTGCGATTTAAACATTTCACTAAAATTTGCATCAAAATACTCTATTGAATGATTTTTCTTCTTTTATGCCACCTTTATAGGTTCTTTTTCTGAATGGTTAATATTCGATCATTTATTTTTCTCAAGAAGAAAGTCGGAAAATTTTTCCTTCCTATCCAAAGTGATGAAATGACTTGATGATCATTTCAAGCAACAAATGTACATCATTTATTCAAGGATAGCTTAATCAGAACAAGATATAAACTACATTTTAGGGGTTATAATCAAGAATAAAGCTTTGGGGTAAGAAAAGTTTCTGCAGGTCAATGAAAAAGCAAAACCATATAGACTGTACATCGGTACAACGTGAATATGCATAGGAATTTTTCATTGCTCATTAATGATTTAATCACTTATGTTAATTATATATCAAATTATTATTTTCTTTTTCTAATTAATAAGCTATCCGAATCTTATAAATCCAAAATTTTAGTGTTTTCAAATACTTTAAATTACATCGAAATAAAGCAGGAAGCATCCTCATTCCTAAGGCAAGAAACATACAATTCAATTAGTTTCTTTAGTTTAGTAATATTAACGTTGCGTTGTAGAGAAATACTAGGGATATTTGGAGATGTATCTCGTAATTTTGAACCGTGGTCAGATGACGAGGGCATCACTTAAACTACAAACCCCCTCTCTCTAATCCTCCATGCCCTACCATAGGTAGTGTACTGTCCTTAATTTGGATAGATGGCGCTGTCTGCACTCGACTGAAGAGGCGTGGCTATATTGTTGTTGGGGGAAAAGAGGGCTTAACATGTCTTGACGCACTGCATTGTTTTTTGTAACAGACCTAACTTCTAAATTGTTAGCGATATTAAACATGTTCTTCCTTTTGTTTCAAAATTCACCTTAAATGTTTTTTGTTGTGTGTGTACGTTTGTGTAGTCTGTAAATAAATGCCCTTAGTGTTAAAGAACATTGTCGTCCTTTAAGCTAAGACATTAGAAGAGCATGTTTGACCCCGAAAGATTTAGCATTTACTAGACCAGCTTACATGGCATTTAATTGGTAGAATCGGGTCTTGAACAAATCACCCTCCTGCTAAAACACCTTATCATCTAGGTCAACGAGATCCTTTAACTTCGATAAAGCGAATTTTAAGTTTAAAAAAATTCGTGAATTAACTATATTTACACATTTTTAAATATTGGGTTTAAATCTTTAAAACTGAACAAATCGTTTTACTATTTATAATCAATCTATTTTTCTTTTTATTGAATTCTCTGTTTTCTTCCTTTGCAAGCGATTTTCAAGAATGATACATAGATAAAGAAACGATAAACTAATAAAATTATGTTTGTTACAAATTCGTTTCAAAATCAAAGCTAGACTGAAAGGCTTTAATCTTGCATTCCTATTTCAGAAAATTTTGAAAACACTCGAATTCCAAATGTAAAATTATATCAATATTTAATATCATTTATAATTGTGAACAAATATTTATATTGTTACAAGCGGGCGAGCGGCGCGGGGTATCGCCGGGGTTGGCCACGTTTGGCGGGGGGCCTCGCGCCGGCTTGATTGGTTTGGCGAGGGGAGTGGTCTGGTGGCCGCTGGATTGTTCGTGTTGTTTTGGGGGTTTCCACGGGATTCGGGAGCGCGCGCTTTTCGTGCTGTATGGGGACGAATGGCCGGGGCGAGTTAGTTAGTTGCTATAGTGATTTGATCGAGTTAGTTGCGAGTTTGCTCTGAAATAAAAAGCGTCTCGCTGGACTAAAGGATTTGTGAGCTGTGTTTGCGTTTGCAGTTAACGCTGTGTTATTGAGCTCGCTGTTGCTGTACTATACTATAGCTGTTTTGTAATGTGTTTTTATCGTGCGTAAGACTTGAATTTACGCTGTAATTGACTGTTGACTGCTGAATTGTACTTATCTAAAAATTTTACGTTATCAATTATCCTGTAAATAACTGTTGATAGCTGTAAATAAATTTGTTTGTGCTGTCCTCAAATAAAGTCCATTCAATCCAACCCCGCTACTCTAAAAACGTAACAATATTTACAATATAAAAGAAACTAAATATATAAAGTTATTGAAGGACCTAGGTAATGTAATTCGGTGTTTGTCAATTTTCAAAGTAACTACTGAGAATATAACAAGAAAATTTCTATTAAAATTGCATGACACTAATTTATTTCCCTTAGTTGATTTACATTGTTGGAACTGGAGATATATGTGTTGTGTAGTAGAATGATACGTGTTTATTAAATGTCATAGATCTTTAATATGATGATTGCGCAAATCAGATTGTAATGAATACAATATTGATTAATATAAAATAATGCATTTCCTAAAACCAATAGTTATATCAGAGAAAGTTTGTTTAAAGATTTCAAAATGTAGAATCGTATTAATACACAGTACAAACGAAACAAAATGAAGAACAGAAAATATTTACACCATTAAATTTGGTTTGAAATTTTGTGACATATATTCCCAAGAATGGGATAAATAAGAAACTGTGTTGACACATTTCTCTGTGATTTCAAAAGTTGAGGGATACTTCAAAAGTTGAGGGTATTTGTAATTGCTTTCTATAATTGCTTTTTTGGAAGGGGAAGGAGGATAAAATTAAAGAAAACATGATTATAACAATTTTTTCTTGTGTAAAAATATGGTAATGGATTTGTTTTTTTATTGCCTATAAAATGATTATCCAAAACAGTAATTTGAATGGTGTACAAGAAATACATATTTGAAAATAGATTCATTTTATGTACAAAAGGATTATAATGTTGCGAATAATATATTAATTTTTTGATAATCGTTGAAAATACAAATTCACCATTCACTCAAAGAGTTGAACTGATAGTTACATGAAAAATTGTTTACTTCATACACCTCTAGCAAAAGAGTTTCTGATTATTAAGGATTAATTAGGAAAAAAACATATCTATCTTATTCATTCTCTTAATTTTAATAACCACGTACAGTGAAGGTGAATTTTTTAATTTCGAGATTAGCCGAATTTATAATGATATTTGTAATAAGTCTATTTCAGTACGTCTTATTGTCTTGAAACCTCTTTGGAACTCCCAATTCTCATAGCGCTTAAACCGCTCACAATGAAATAGCGCATTCCAGGAGAAAATGTTTAATATGATATTTAACTAAAAGGATTTCCTGCCTTCCTAAGGTCTTATGCAATATGCAAACTACTTCATAGAATATGCTTTACGGAATAGAAAGGGATTGTTAATTTGACATATTTGATGAATATCTTGTCAAATGGTTTATATAGTAAATGAATGTGAGAACATTTTTTCTTGACCATTTAAAAAACAATAAAAAGTCTCTAAAATTAGCGTTTTTTTTCTGAAACACAAAAAAAAAATGAAGCAAATAAAATTTAAAATACGGATCAAGATGTAATCTATGGCGTTTCATAATTATTGATTTACTTCAATTAATATTCTTGTAATTCAATATTATTAAGTCAAATATTCAATGCTTGGCAGTAGCCATAAATAAACTGCGAAGTATGTATTTGAGTCTACTTTTCCAACAACTCACACAAATGGTACAAAGTAGTATGGTCTTGTATCATACCTTTGATCATATTGCACTAATAGGAACAGCAATAACTTAACATTGTTTGCAACAATTATACAGTGAATACCTGGAAAATGCAAAAATACAACGCAAACAGTTGTGTGAATCATTTTTGTATCTCTTTTTGCCCTTTAGAAGTTTCAAATTATCTTTCTGAATTTTTTCTACGTAATCATAGACTAAGGAGCTTCAAAGAAATAGAGAAATTGGACCATATATTCTTAGTTCTATAAAGTTATTCAAGAAATAATGCCAACTTTAAAAGTAATTCCTAAATTCATTATGTCCTTCGAATATGAACATTTCATGAAAGTTGTAGCAACTTTGTACACTCAAATGAAATTTGTATTTTATAAGGCAGCCTTTGAGTTTAGAGTTTTTAAACATTTGAAATCTAAATATTGTTTTTAAGGAATACAAACTGGTGGGTAAATACCAGCTTCTATTAGGTGAAAGGTCTTCAGAAAGACTGAAAAGGCTTTTCTACTACTTATTAATTTAAGTATGAACTTTTAATTACAAAGTTCCTATACAAACAATGCCTGACCCCTAGTTAGCTCATCTTCCGCTTGATTTCGAGCGTCCCATGTTTGAGTCTCGATTCCAGCATAGTTCTTTTGTGTTCTATCTTTTTGGTGTGTGAATGTGTCCCCTTGTAAAAGCAAGTTGAGCAAGGGAGCGCAAGGAGTTGGTAAGTCACACTCTTGGCTCTAGTTAGCGCTACTGAAAAAACAAGAGGCGTTTGCTCGGCTTAAATCAATGACAGATCTTTGAACAGGCTTGTAAAGTGCCATAAGCAACAACAAAATTTAAAGTCATATTTCATGAAATTTTATTATTTTTCTACGAAAAATGTGACGTCGAAAGCGCCTTTTTAGAACAGTTTTAGCGCTTTCATAAAAAAATCTAATTTTTTTCGGGAAGCGGGACCAATTTGCCTATAAAAAGGGAATTGGAAAAAAATTGTAATTTTCACTGTATATATTTATGCTAATTAAATTTAAACCAACGACTAATATACTCGTGGTTGGTAGGATGTTAACCATTGCCAGTACGAATATAATCGTGATACTTTCAATATATTATAGCGTACACCTTTTCAAACTTGCAAACTTTTTATGGCCACAAATATAAATATACGAGTGTAAAAACTTGAAAAAAGGGTACAAATTGTTTTTACAAAAATTCTACTTTATTAACCCCATTCGCGTCCAAGCCTAAATTGTGTGAGGTTATTCTCATTGCCAACCACGAGTATACTCGTGTTTAATTTTTATACATGTAAATGACTATTTATGACAAAATATGTGTATTTATTTTGAAATAATAAAACTTAGATAAACAATAACACTCAAAACAGAAATGGCAATGGGAATAATCTCATACAATTTAGGCTATGCAGCGAATGGGTTAAATTAAATTAGTATTTAAGTTGTTATTCTTAGAAAAACACATAATTTAGGTAAAAAGTTAAAATAATTTAACACTTCAATCGTTAAAACAGTAAAATCGTTTAATAAATAATTAAAACATCACTTTAAGCACAATGAATTTCCACAACTTTTTATGTAAGAAGTAGTCATAATTAACATTGTACATAAATGAAGTATATATATATATATATATATATATATATATATATATATATATATATATATATATATATAAACGAGGCATACCATTTAGTTACAGCCTAAAATATTGAAAATTGTAAACAAATTATTACATTTAAATTTTAAAGAAAAACATACAATTCAGATTTTTAATGCTTAAAATATGTGAATTGAAAATTACTATAATTTCATAATTTCAACAAATGGAAAAATTACTTACATGATAAAAATGGATTGTAAAAAAACTTTGTTTGAAATATTGTTGAAAATTAAAAATCAACACCTTCCTGGAAAAATCAAATTACAGTCTATTAATATTCATCAAACATGCTGTTTTATTTATTAATATGAGCATTAAATATTTAATTTTAAAAAGCTACAAATTTCAAAAAGAGTAAAACAGCAATCTACATCAGAAAAGAGCATCTTACCATCAAGAGTTAGAAGCTAAAAACGAGGACTTAAAATTTTGAATCAAGGTTGACATATATTATCATGTGCAGTTTCAGATAATTAACTGAAAGAAAAATCCATGTTTTCTGTTTTACATATTTTTTAAATTTGAAAAATATTAAGAAAAAACAATTGAAGTTATAGTCAGAATTCACCTTATGGGTTTTTCATTTGATAGCATATACTGTTGTCTCCAATACTTAAGTAGATATTGTATATAAATTTTAAAATGGAAAATTACTTGATGTTTTTTTATCAAATAATTTAAAATTTAATTTCGAATGTTAAAGATACAAAATAAGAATATTTAATAAATTTATTTATTGTTTATCAAAAATATTTGTCTTTTAAAATGCTGGGCATAGTGTTTTTACTTTTGAAAGCTTTGGATTCTAAATAAATTTTCATGTTATTCTTGAAACATTTGAGTAATATAGCAAAAAGTGAAAATTCATAGATTAAAAATAAACAAAAAATGAGATATAAGCTTGCGTTTCTTAATTTTTTTCGTGCTTTCCAAGATATGACAATGTCCTCAAAAATGGAATAGTCTGGCTATTCCATTTTTTTCCAGAGCATTAAAACTGAAAATCTTTTTTTCAATAATCAATAAGTATTATTACTTTTCGCAGTAAGAAAATAACACTTTATAATTCGCATTGTCGTGTTTGAAGACTGTATTTACTAAAGACAAACTTTAATGTTTGCACTAAATTTTTTGACCTCATAATTTTTTGCCCTTAGAAAATACCTTTAAATCCTCTAGAAAAGTTTCCTTTTTAGAAAGATCAGAAAATAGTCTTAAATACTTTAATTATGAGCGTTCGAAACTTCTTCAAGGGTTGGTCACGGAGAGTAATCAGAGTTTTGTCTTTTGGAAAGTTATCGAATATTGTTTACAGAAGACGGAATTTTTCGGCTTTACAAACGAATTATTTTAAAACCGTGATTAAACATCCAGATTTAATTATGGATGTTATTATCTTAATGTAAAATTTTAAAAAATGTAATGAAATTAATTAAATTATTTGTAGCATTATTTGAACTGACGTTGCGTTCAAAATTTAAAATCATTAGTAACTTTATTGATAACAACTGCATTCTTCCCCAAAATTTTCTTCATTCCTAATGCATTTAGTAAATATAATTATTGTACAATATTTGAAAATTTTTAATAGCTTAAAAATTTGATTCACAATTTCATAACAATTTTCGCTTTTTTAATTATATTGATTTATATAGTTAACAGAAAAAAAGATTATTACTTTCATAGAAACTACTGTGTACTATGACTTAGCTATATTATTCATTTTTGTATTCATTCTGCTTATTTGAATGAACATTTATATAGTCACAATTATTTTGATTCCTTTTATTGTAATTATAAATGTGCTAAAATCAAATCTCATAATTATTTTTGTCCTCAAAATTCTTACAGATAATATTGGAATGCTCTTGAAACAGCTCATCTTTAAATATTTCAATTGTCAGAATTCAAGATCGAGTAATTTTGTAGCAATTTTTTGTTTCTTTTTGTAATGAGATGGCGTGAGCAAATATGAAGTTAATTGATTGTCCTTTTAAGATAAACATTTATTTAAAAGGTATTCATAATTTTGTTTTATCAACCTTCCATGGAATTAATAATTTATTAACTTATTACCGATGTACAATTAGTTTTTACGCGCATATTAAATTGAATAACAGATTTATTTAAATGTATCTACTTGACGCTGAAATTAATTGGATTTATGAAGGAATAAAAAAAGTAACATCAAAATCGAATAAAAGATTTAATTCATTATTTCAACTAAATATTTTAGTTGTGATAGCATCCTTTTTTGTCACATAGCTCAGTTTTATACATTTCTAGATTTGTTATAATTAATCCGGAAGTAATTAATGTGCATTGGCACTAGATATGTCTTATAAACCCTTTCTAAAGAAATGATTATCCTCTTAATAGAAATTTCATCAAACCCTCTTCTCGATTAAATTTTTCTTCATTTTTCCGGATTAACTATTGATTAATTTATTCCGAGGAATATTAAGGTTAATTAAAGGAGAGAAAACGTTAGCGTTTTATTTATTATTGTTTCCTTAAATTAGTGTAGCTGGTACAATTATCGTTCGTGGAATAAACACGATAGTCATCATTCTGTGAATTTAGTAAATGAACCACCATTTTCAACGAGCACTTTCGAAAAGAAAAATGGTGCCCACTCTGCAAACTTAACTGCCATTTTATGTTTCTAGTGCTAGCAGTTTTTCCAGAAATTAGTGCTGTTATTTGTGAAGACCTGTGCCATTAATGATAGGAACCTACTACTTATTGTAATTTTATTTTCCTGAAAGAAGCACATAGACTAAGAAAAATAATACCATTAGAATCGATTAGAATGCAAGTAACGGAAAAAGGTTCGCCTTGTTGAAAATGCTATAATAAAAAGTTTTCTCTATAAGATGCATTTAAAAAAGAGAATATCTATAAATTTTAAATATAAATATATCAATAAGTATTTTTTTGCATTCATAAAATGGAAAGTGCAATAGATTAAATTATGTATTTTCATAAAAATTCATTTCTTAACATTGAAGTTTTTTTCACGAAAACAACAACTAATGATATCAGCTTAAATAAAAAATAATATTACTTATATATCATAACTTACACATTTATTCATCATATGCATATTTTAAATCCACATTTTATTAACTTTCTGCAAAACGTAAATAATGTATTAATTTTTTTTGCATGAAGAAGGAAACGTTTTAGTGACAAACTAATGAAAATGCTGCATTTTTCAGAAATAACTCATCTTAATTGAAAAAGTTTTAATAAAATACATATAAGCAAAAATATTTAATAAAAAAGTTATTTACTCGCATCAATTGGTAAAAAAGCTCTTAAAAAGGGTCCAGTATGGAATAAAATATACTCTTATTAATTCTAAATAAAATTTCAATAAATAATTCACAGTAACCCTTTTTTATTCATTTTTATTTAAGTTGAAAGGAATTACTGGAGTAAATATGGCAAAAATATGGTTTTCTTGTATCAAATGGTTTATTGCAAATAATTAACTTCAGTTTCTTATTTATAATCTTTTACTTTTTTTTCTTTTTGAATTCTTTCGCCTTCCAATCTGAAATTGAAATTGATTTTGGAGAATATGGTAAAATTTATGTAAACAAGCTTGGCGCATAGTTTAATAAAATTTTTAAAATGGGAAACAGTAAATTAACGAAATTCTGTTGACTAATGTCTTGGAAATATTATTTTCAAGTAATTATATTTCCCTTTCTCACTATTTCATTTATAATGAAAATTAGATTTATTCAAGCATATTAGATTCTGAAATTATTTTTTGCTCTTTAAATAGCTTCCGTGGTTATGGTATAATTAGTAAGGAATAGATTTGTAAAATATATTTGTTTTTCTTCCTGAAATTCGTATTATATTTATAAATTAACATTCCTTAATAAAAGGGAATTCATTTTGAAAATTAAAATAATCTAACTAGGAATCCTTAGTCCATGAAGAATTTTAATTTTAGTGTAAGGTAAAGTGATATTTTAATGCAATTAGGGCATGATGATTCATTTATAAAAATTAAAAAATTAACTTCTCAGAAATTTAGTTGTAGTAAAAATTTCTTTCAATTTAGAATTACTTTTATCGTTGGAATAACATATTATTAAAATTATATAAATTAAGACTAATGAGTTTAGTGGAGGATGACGAGAAACATAAAATGCTTTGTTTAAAATTAATTTTTTAAGTCATGGCATGACTTAAAAAATTTATTTTAACTTGGTGAAATCAGTGGAATTAATTTTTAATTAAATGAAAGAGCAAAACAGCATTATTAAAATGGTAGATGACATGCGAAATTACATTTAGTATGATAATGATACATCATATATAATTATGCTCCTTTTTAAAATAAAATGTAAAATAAATGTTTGAAATTTCTAAGGGCCTTCTTATTATTTTATTATTTAATATAATTTATAATCTTAATTATTTCAATTTTTAAAAAGCGTACTTTAGTACAAAATACACAATTTTTCGTATGAATACTTTTTAATTTATAACGAACCTTAAGATATCTATTTTGATAATTTTGGCTATTGGTGATAATTTCCTAAAATTTTAGAAAAATCTCACTAATTAGAAGATTTTAATCGCTTTCTCATAATATAAAATATTATATACAATAAAACTTTATACTTGGTGAAAATCAGTGGAATCAAATAGTTAAAGATAATAAAACTTAAAATGATGGTTGATAAGGACTTTTATTATCCAATATACTTTATTATTAACGTTTTGTGGAAACATTTAAACAGCGTATTTTTTGAAACAGAAGCTTTAATATAAAGAAAAATGATTTTAATATACGTTTTTGAATACTAAAAAAATTGAAGCTTCAAATTTGATATGGAATATAGTGTTTCCAATATTTGTTTCTAATTATTGCCAGATAAGTAATGAATGATTTTGTTTATATTTTCGTCGGCTTTTCCTTATACGGATAATTTTCCATTTTTCTAAAACTTTGCTTTAGCTTTTATTCTGAAAAACTATTATATATTAATTTACACAGATCATTTTCTTTAAGCAAACATAGAATTTTATACTAATGGCAAAAAACAATTCAAGCCATTAAAGTGAAAATAATAATAATATTTCTTGCACAGCATCCTATAATTCATGTCATATTTTATGTTAAAATGATTGTAATCTTTTGCACTCGGTAAGATAATTCAATTCATAGTTATTCACTGAATACATGAGCCTGCTTATCACACCAAAAAATAAATACTTATAACTCTCTTAACAGGAATTTCCTTGAAAAATGAATCTACATATTTTTAACTTTCTACAGACATTTTTAACAATTAAAGTTAAAAATAAATAAGATGTAAAAATGATGCACCGAATTGAATGGTGACTGAGAGGCGACATTCGAGCGCAAAGGGTTAAATGAGCGGCAAATAGTGTTGTTAACAGATACTAAATATTGAAGATATTGTAGAATTGAGATTATCTTATGAAAATTCGGCCTACAGTCTTACGCAATCAGCATATTTCCATACCTATCGTTTATACAAAGCATTTTAGGGCGAATCACAAAGACATCATAAATGATGCAAGGTAAAAAAAAAACTGTCGATTTCATGAGCTGGGATAAGCATGGAGACATTAATGGTCACTTGTGCTTTATATTTTCCTGATTTACTGTCCGGACAATATTATTGGATTAAATTTATGAAAATCTATGGTACACCAGTTCTGGCAAAGTTTATAGGAATGAATATTTCATATAAAATTTCATATCTATCCCATAGTTTTACGCATTCAGTACATTTCTGATATTAATTTCAGCACCACTCATGTAGCAGTCTGATGCAGAAAATTTATATTATAGCCTAGCAGCACACATGTAGTATAAAATGCATACATGCACCTAGGATAGACCATACATTCTATTCACTAAACATGACTTCAAGGGACTCTTTTGTTGCACTTGATATATGAATACATCATATAGGAGGAAGAAGATGAGCACTGGAACAAAATCAAAAACAAACATCAAATGGCAAGGAAGGTGAATAAATTTCCTTTCAGAAATCTCTCGCAAATCTTTAGAGCAATGGAAGCTGAAATATGATAAATAGGATGCATTTGAAAGGGAAAAGATTAATATATTCTAATTTTTGCCAAATTAATTGTTTCGTGATATTTTTACCCATATTAAATGGATAAGCAGCATATATACAGTATTGTAGAAAGCATATCTTTATAAAAATTTCAAGATTTAAATAACTACCTTTTAAACAATATAATCCTTTCTGGAAGATTGTTATAACTCCACGTGCGTAGAAATTCCTAAAATGCCTATAATTCGATTATTGCAATTAGAATGTTCTATCATCCACCATTACAATACGTGCATATTATCTCTTCTCTTATAAATGATTCTAGTCCAGTATGTGAGCTACATGATGACTCATTAAGATCTCGATGCAATGGATAACGGATACAACCCACTAGCTCCTTTGGGCTGCAGCATCGGAGGCAAAGGGTTATGATACCAAATCCATTATATATAATATTAAGGTTTAATATGTAGTTTGAATTTCATCCTATATACCTTCATTATATTGTATCTTCAGAATGTTACGTTTATTTATCATAGAAATTACACAAAGTTTCACTTATTGGTCAAGTTGCGGTTAGGATAAATGCAGGAAAATATATTTTGGAAAATGTGTACAAGAGAGTCATTTCTATGCCTCTAATATTTCTTGGAATAACTGAAAATCGCGATTCCATTCACATATTTGAATATAAAAGAAATAAAGAATAGTAACCAATAGATTACAATTGTGAAATTGATAAAAATTAATTAATGAAATATTAATATGTTATTTAAGTTTTAAATAATATGTCTGAATGAAAAATCCATCTGTCTAAAGTGACAATTACAGCAGTATTTACTTTTGCTCAATCATTCATTTTTTTTATATAAGGACAAAGAATAATAATCAGAATTTTACTTAAAAACTATTGAATTAGTGTATTTTTAAAGAAAAATACCCACAAATTGTTTTCAAGCGATTCATCCACATTCGAACTTCCATAAAAATTCAAAATATATTTCTCTGAGAAGTGACTGATTCTTTCATAAATGTATTATTAAATAAAGTACATTACTAAGACAGTATCGATACAGGAATTTCTACAAATAATTTTCTAATTATCACAGAATCAATCTACAATTTAATTTAAGAAATATTTTAAGGTTCTGATCAATTTGAATCAAAAATTTTAAAAAATTGTCAAATTTAAAAATATCTAATACGAATTCAGGTAATTTTCCGGTTGTAATATATTTCCCAAGCGAACAGAATTTTTAAGCACAAATGATGACATTTTACCCAATAATTAAGAATTTCCCTTGATATTATTACTTTTAAATTGCCTTCCGTGATAAAGCGTCTTGAACACGCAATTTCAATAATTTTAGATTAGTTTAATTTTGATTACAGATTTTCAAATATTTAACTGTAATGTTATTAAAGAATATATCCTGATTATTATAACTTAATGCTCAATTTCAGTAGTAGTAAAATTCAATCCTTCGAAATTATTTTAACAATTTAATAATTAAGGAATAAATTTTGCAAATACTCCATTTGCTCCTTTAGCAAATAAGAAATGATTTGATATCTACATTTTTAATAAATGAAACACTAATTATTTTTGGCATAACTTCAAAGTTGACGTAAAATTTCCAGTAGCGGTATTTTCGTAAATATATCTGACAGAAAATAACGAGACACTTAATATTTCTGATAATTTACCTCATTTGCTATTTTGTTTTTAGAAATTTTATTTATAGATATTGATCTTAAGAAAACTTGGTTTTAAGGATTACTAAAGGATTCATTTGAAAAGAAATCAGCGATAGTTTTTGTCTTTTGACTTTCAAGTACACTGACACAATACAGTGTGTTTTGTGCTTCTGTGGAAAATAAAGAAGAAATCTGATTATATATTTTAAACATCTTCCTTAAATGCGACTGTAACCAAAATTTGATACATATTTTTAATTTAGATGATTTTATTTATTGTTCCGTATTGAAATAAGGAAGTTTAAATATAGACATTATACACTAACATGGGCATTCAAGTAATCGACAAATTTGGTTCAAGTTTTTTTAGCATATCTACGATACTTATGATAGAATTATATGCTGAATTTCATTACGGGTCATTTAATTTATAAGCGGAATTCATTTAAATCAAGGTATTTATTGGTTCGTTCACACTGAGAAACAGACGTGATTTTAAAACTGCTGTTTTTTGACCTGGAATATGTAAACTGGGAAGGTCCATAAAAATCTCTAGATTGGCAGTGGAGAGGTATGAAATCAATACGACGGACCTCTTACAGAATTATTTATTTAGTTGTCCGCTTAAATGGGACCTTTACAATTTATCCGCTATGGGACATAGTTATTATAGATTTTGCTCCGCTTAATCGGGAGATTAATGTTTACAGTCTCAAAGCTTGTAGCTTCCTCAATCGTTTTACATTTTCCAGTAGGTGGCGCTGTTCATGTGGGCGGGGCACATGACGTTGATCTTAACATACTCCCGCCTTGAAATTATACAATTTCAATTACAGATACAATTATACGATTACAAATTAAACAAATTGCCATATAAACATTCGATACAAAACAATATGCACATTATACATTACAAAAAAGAAATAAAATATATACATATATGAAATTCAAATGTACTGTATATCCTTTGGAGATACATTAAGATCAATTATATAAAGCAATTTAATATCATGTGTAATTTACAAATGTTCAATTATTTATGGGAAGCAAGCATATTTGGCTTATGCCTCTTTTAACAATGCCATTTGCAACCTTGACGGTTACTACTCTAACTAAACCATCTGAACCCTTAACTATTTCTTGGATTCTACCTAATTTCCATCTATATGGAGGCAAATCAGTGTCCTTAAGTATTACCATATCATTAGGTTTCACATTATCCTTTGTAAATTGCCACTTGTTTCTAAGATGAAGATTATTTAAATAATCCCGCTTCCAACCTTTCCAAATTTGTTGCAATAATTTAGTTACCCTTTTCCATCTAGACAAATAATTATCTGCCCTTTCAATTAATGATGGTTCAGCAATTGACGTTAAAGGACGACCAATTAAAAAATGGCCTGGCGTTAAGGCTGAATAATCATGAGGGTCAGAAGACATTGGAACAATGGGTCTGCTATTCAAGATTCCTTCAATTTCAGCTGTCAAAGTTAAAAATTCTTCAAAAGTTAATTTAACAGCACCTGCCGCTCTTTTTAGATGATGTTTGAAGGATTTGACTCCTGATTCCCACAAACCTCCAAAATTTGGAGATCTTGGAGGAATAAATTTCCAATTAATACTTTCTGAAATTAGATAGTTAGCTAAATTATTATCAGGGTTACTTACTAATTTTAGCAGTCTCTTCAACTCTGAATTTGCTCCTACAAAGTTCCCAGCATTGTCTGAGAAAATACAAGAACATTTGCCTCGTCGTGCAAAGAAGCGTTTTAAAGTTGCAATTAAAGCTTCAGATGTTAGATCGGTGACTAATTCTAGATGAATTGCTTTAGTAGCAAAACAAATAAAGACTGCTACATAAATCCTTTGAAAGATACCCTTGCGTTGACCTTTATATTTAATTAAAAAAGGGCCACAGAAATCTATCCCACAATTTGAGAATGGTGGACTAGGATTAACTCTCTCAACTGGCAGGTTTCCTAACAATTGGTTACAGCTGATTGGTTTGTTTTTGAAACAAACAACACATTCATTAACTATTTTTCTGGCTAAATTCCTCCCGCCAATTGGCCAAAATTCCTGCCTGACAAGGTGCAGTAAAGTTTGGGGACCTACATGCAAATGTTTTAAATGAAATGAGCACATTATTAGTTTTGTAAGCCTGTGATTGGAAGGCAGAAGCTTAGGATGTCTTTCGTCTACAGTTAGCTTACTCTTTTGTAAACGGCCACCCACACGAAGAACATTATTTTCATCTAGAAATGGGGCCAAGTTTTTAATTTTACTCTGATTTAGATTAACATTCTTAGATAAAACTTTAACTTCATCTGCAAATTCAGACAATTGTACCTTTCTTACCAAGAAATTAGAAGCTTCCTTGATCTCCTGTATTTCCAACTTACCTTTCCTTCTTTCAGTAGGAGACTTCATATTAAACACAAATCTAAAAATATAACTAACAATACGACAAATTTTAGCATAATTATTACTCAAATTCAAAATATTAGTAACAAATTCATCAGAAATTTTACATGATAATACTGGCTCACTGGAAGTTTTAACTTCCTTAAGATATTCTTCATCATTTTTAGAGTCATTAATTTCTACAGGTAAACACATATTTGATTTTATGAAAGATGGTCCATTAAACCATAATGAATTGTTCACTAGGTTTTTAGCTGACACACCTCTGGAAATAAGATCTGCAGGATTGTCTGCTGATTTTACATGTCTCCAATCGTAATTTGGGCACAACAAATTGATTTCCCTTACTCTGTTTGCAACAAAAGTTTTTAACCTTTCTGGTGGAGTTTTTATCCAGGATATCGCAATTGTTGAATCAGTCCACATGTAGATGTGATTAATTGGCACTTGAATAGTTGATATCACCTTGGATACAAGACGAGCCAACAGCAATGTTGCAGACAATTCTAAACGGGGTATAGTCATCGCTTTGATGGGACACACACGTGACTTGCTACACAAAATGCTGGATTGCACTTCACCTAATTCATTTTTGGAGCACAAATACAAAACTGCGCCAAATGCCTTGCTAGAAGCATCTGCAAATGCATGTAACTCGATGGAACTTGAATTGTTGATGAGTGAATTTCTTGAAACTTCTAGCTCGTTCACTGCCGGTAAGTCCTTTAAAAAATAAATCCAGTCATGCAAGTCATTTGGTGGAATTGGATCATTCCAACTCAGCCTTTGAAGCCAAAGTCTCTGCATGAATAATTTCGCAATTGTAATCACAGGAGCAATAAGACCCAACGGGTCAAACAATCTGGCAATAGTTGAAAGAACTTCTCGCTTTGTGAAATTATTCTTTAAATTGCAAGCCACTCTAAACGTGAAAACGTCGGATGTTGGGCGCCACAGCATTCCAAGAGTCTTTACTGTGTCAGACTCTGATGGAAATGAATATTCTAAATTTTTTTGATCATTCAAAAGTTCGGAATCGTTTGAAACCCACTTATGGAGTTCCATGCATCCCTTCTTTAACAGCTCAATTAATTGATACTGTAAATCTTTAGCTGCTTGCAAGTTATTACTACCAGTCAAAATATCATCTACATAAGTATTCGTTATAAGTGTAGCGGCTGCTTCAGGGTAGTTATTTTGTTCTTCTTCAGCGAGCGCCTTTAAAGCTCTAGTCGCTAAAAATGGTGCGCAGGTTGTACCATAGGTAACAGTGCATAACCTGTAAGTTTCCACAGGAGCAGATTGATTAGGCTTCCAGAGGATCCTTTGCAAGTTTCTATCGGATTCATCTATCAAAATTTGCCGATACATTTTTTTTATGTCAGCACAAAATGCATACTTGTAGGTTCTGAAATTTAAAATTATAGAGCAAAGCTCTTGTTGCACTGTTCCCCCATTTAATAAAATAGAGTTAAGAGAAACTCCATTATTTGAAGTCGCAGAAGCATCAAAAACAACACGTAAAGGTGTAGATGAACTTTCGGGACGAAAAACTGCATGGTGAGGAATGTAAAAGTTTTTACTTTCGGAATCAACAGAATCAACAATTTTCTCCATATGATTAAGTATGAAATATTCGTCGATGAATGCCTTGTATTGTTCTGCCATGATTTCATTTTTATTTAACTTTTTCCAAAGCAAATTCAATCGCCTCTCTGCCATTTCCCTTGAATCCCCTAATGTTGAGCGTTTGTCTTCGATTATTGGCAGTTTGACAATAAATCTTCCAGAATCATCTCTCTTGTAAGTTGAGAGAAAATGTTCTTCACAATACTGCCTTTCAAATGTCTTTGAATTATCTGTGTTATCACCCGGAAATGATTCGATTTCAAAGAATTCTTTAACTGAGTTTTCTAAAATTTCCCCTTCAGAAATTAATCCAGAAAAGAAATGAGACTCAGTCCCTTTAAGTGTTCCTGTGACAAGATATCCGAACACACTATTTTGAAGAAGCAATGAATTATCATAAGATCTAAATTTTTCAGATTTCAATATTTCGAAGAATAATTCAGCCCCTAATAAAACATGAATTTGACTGGGAATATGGAACGTACTGTCTGCAAGTTTTATTTCAGTTGGAAAGTTTATGTTATTAATGTTTATTTTCCTTGCAGGTGTTAAATCAGTAATTTTAGGAAGAATCAAAAAAGAAACATCCCTTGAAAAATCATTGCTTTCGTTAGAAATAGTAGCTATCAATCTATTTTTAACTAAGAATTCATCACCGGAAATGCCAGAGATCTTACAATTTATTTTTTGCTTTTCTAGCATTAAAGAATCGGCCACATCCTGTCTTAATATATTTACACTACTTCCGCTATCTAAGAGAGCTTTTAATTTTATTTTTTGCCCAACATTATTTTCAATAAGAATATTTGCTGTGCACAAAAGAGTATGATTTATTTCTGACGGTTGAATGTTCAAGGTCGATCCACCCGAAGAGTGAAAAACCTCAGCGTTCGGATTTAGATTTGCATTTGATTGCGCAACACTATTTGAGCTAGGCAAAACATTACTTTCGTTTTGCTGATCTAAATGAATTAATGAGTTATGGCCTTGTTTTTTACATACTCTGCAGATATATTTAGACTTGCATGGCGCGTTATGGCACTTTAAACAGTTTTTACATAAATGATGATTTTCTAATACTTTAATACGTTCAGCAACATTCAATTTTAAGAATTCATAACATTTTTGTAACGGATGTTCAGTATTACAGAGTACACATTTCTTCATAAATTGATTGCCTTTATTAGAACTGACAAATAAATTTTTCGCTTTATTTCCTGTTCCTTGAAATTCCCTTTTGAATCTGTTATTCGACGGATTTTTTCCTAACTGATCTAAAACTAATGCTCTTGATTCTAAAAACTTTAAGAGCTCCTTTAGAGAAGGAATTTCTTTCGATTGCAACGATAACTCATACGACTTTCTTGTCTCGTTATCTAGCTTCTCTAATATAATATTTGCCAGAATAGCGTTAGTTAGATCATTACACTCTAATTTCAAACTTTTCAATGCTCTTAAACTTTTATTAACGGAGTCTGTTATAGATTTTAAACCTTTGGATGATTCAAAACTCAGTTTCTGAATTTTTAACATATTGTCAATATGAATATCTACAACAGCTCTCCTATTCTCAAAACGATCTTCGAGAGCACAAAATAAAGAATCGAAAGTGTCATCACTTGTTTCAATTGATTTTGCTTCACCACGGAGGGCAGATTTTAGATAAAATAACTTTTGATCCTTTGAAAGATCCTTGTTTTCATTAATGAGACTTAAGAACTGATTTTTAAAATTCGAAAATTCTTCTATTTTTCCATAAAAGGTAGGTAAGGGAATTTCAGGCAACTTAGATTTATGTTCTATATGCTCAATATACGATTTCAAATCTTCATTGTGATCTTTTTTAGTTTCATTAAATGTTACAAGATCACCATTATTGTATTTAGAGAGTAAACATTGAAGACTTACCTCTATTTCATCTCTTTCATCCTGTAAAGAAAACATTTCTTCATCTGTTTTTTTACTAGCTTGTTCATCTTCATCAAGTTCTAAATACTTGCTGTATAATAATTCCAGTTCTTGTTTCACCGATAATACACTGGTTAGTTTTTGTTTTGCAGTTAGGACAGTCTTTGTCTCATCATCGGAAGTTGATGACGCATCAATGAACTTCTTGATGTTCGTTAGTTTGGTTTTGATGGCACCTCGTGCCCGATTTAAATCCTTAATGGTTGCTGTTTTTGTAGTGGATTTCGCATCCATATTTGCTGATTTTCTCCGGTCGCTAGGACCAAAATGGAGAGGTATGAAATCAATACGACGGACCTCTTACAGAATTATTTATTTAGTTGTCCGCTTAAATGGGACCTTTACAATTTATCCGCTATGGGACATAGTTATTATAGATTTTGCTCCGCTTAATCGGGAGATTAATGTTTACAGTCTCAAAGCTTGTAGCTTCCTCAATCGTTTTACATTTTCCAGTAGGTGGCGCTGTTCATGTGGGCGGGGCACATGACGTTGATCTTAACAGGCAGTTCACATACTTTTCCTTCCTTTACTTCGCGTACTATAAAGTTTGTGTTATTTGGTTAATTTCTTTAAATAATGAATAGATCTGGGTATATAATCTCTGTGCATTGCATTTATTTTGCAGTAGGTTTTTAATTCTCTTTGGATAATAGAGGTAAATTTGAAATTACCTAATTACAAAATCCAATATTAATTTATCTTTTACCGAAAGTATAGCTTTACTGTTATTTTAAAAATTAAGTAATTATAGTAAGATTTTCAAAATAACCAAAAAAATTCCAGATATATCATTCGTTCTAATAACTTTTATCTACCGTGCATGTTTACAAATTGTAACAATTTGAATTTTAACCCGAAATTTTTGACATGATTATTGTTAAATCTTAACTGGAAATAATATTTTTTTCTCATAAAAATATTATTAAATTCTTGTTAAAGGAAAATATATATTCATTAAATAAGCAGTTGAATAAACGAAACACTGAAGAATTTCGTCATAGATCTATAAATAACACTAACAAAGATCAGGTTTATTCATAATAATCTGCAAATTGGTATTTTAATCAGTGGAAATAGAAAAAAAAGTCATAAAAATTCATAGATTCTTCCTGTCTTCTACTTAATAGAAATGCAAAAATAATCATTTTGGTTTTGACTTTTTTGTTGTCAACGTGTAAACAATAATGAAACTTCCAGAGAAACGGTAGAAAAAGACAAGTATGCATATCTTCATGCATCAAAAACAAGATGAATCACAGAAGAAACTTTTACATCTCTGAAAGGAATTTCATTTTAGTAACTTAAAAGAGAATTAAGAAGAATTCGCTTTAAAATATCGTTTATGCAAATGAGAATTTTTTTAATCAACTACGACTCTGCATGATGATGAATGCTGTAAGAGTTTAATCTGAATTTTTCTAGTATGGTATTGTCATTAGTAAATCTTACCAAATTCTTGTTTCTTATACAAATTAATCTTTATTTCCTGGCTTGCGAAATCAGGTGCTGTATAGATGGTTAGAAGTATTTTTATACGTCTTTTTTTAAGTGTTTTATATTTATACACAGCAATGAATATAGATATTTTCCACAACAGTACTGAGAGTAAATTTCATGAGAACAAAAATGGCTTCAATTAACGTGATTGAGAAATTACTGCTCTTCTTCAGAGCGCCTGAATATAAATCTTGTCGATTTTCTTAAAAAAATTGAAAATAAAAAAAGGTTTAATCTTTAAGTATAGAACACTTGAGCTTTGAAAACAATACATTTAACTTTAAAAGACTATTTGTATATTTTCCTCGCTGGCAAATACCATTGCATTTACCTAAATGCAGCTAACAATATGTGGATTAGAAATTGGGGGGAGAAATCAATATTGAATAAAGTTTAAAATATTAGTTATTTTTATATTATTTTATTGTATACTACAAATTAAATCCAATTTCAGGGAGTTCATTGAAGCTACTGGATCTGAAATAAATTAAAAAACAGATTTCATAAAATATTTTTGAATTTTTACATTTTTTTGTCTTAACTACAAATTTGTACAATTAAACATTACATGGGAATTATTTTCTTACGTTAGATTAATAATAATTTTACTTTTCTTCTGCATTTTTAAGATCAGTTTCTTGAATGAAAATAAAACTAGACATTATTTTTACGTAGTAAATTATAAGGATTCGTTCTACTTTGTTGAAATATTGCTTTTTATATCAAGTTATGCTTTGAAAGTATCTCACAAAATTTGATTCAAATTTATTTGCGGGTTATTTCAAAAACAATCATTTAAAGGCCATACTCTGACGAAGAAATTAAAATGCTAGCCTCTGGATGTTGGTTTTTGAACATTTTTCATCACTTTTGAAGAGTCATTCTTTCTTTCTTTGTGTAATAATGAAACATCAAGAAATATGTGAAGTATAATACATTAAAACAAGAAAGTAAAATCCTCTACAGTAGTACTAGAAGGCAAAAGAGTTACTTTTATTGGTCATCGGAAAGATAAAAAATATGAAATGTGAATTTGTAGAGGTATTTTTTTTAATACAAATTTGTAGAGTGTCGTTGTATTGTTGTATCTGTTATGACCTGACATTAGAGGAGAATATTCTACTGCTGTAGTATATCTACCGATCATAAATAAAAGGCTGCATTTTGTAAAATTTTCACATCGTGATGCAACAGAAAGTTGTTCAATTTACCATAACTGGGAAATATAAATATGTGGAGATTCTGAAATCAAATGGTTACACAGGTGTACAAGCAAGATATGTAACTATAAGTTATTGAAGCTGATACTAAGAAGCTGATCTAAAGAGAGTGTGACACAGTTTATTTTCGAAATCCAGTGACAACGTTTTAACAGGTCATTTGCTGGCAAATGCGGAACCATACTGCTTAATGGATAAGATGACTTGCATGTATTTAATACGAGTGTTTTAAATTAAGGAACAAAGTGTGTATTTTGTATGAAATTTAGGCTGTTTTTTATCGATTTTGAAATTATTCAAAACAGGAAATTAGGATTTTTAGAACAATTATTTAACTGTGCGTTTATTATAAGACTTTACACATACACTTTTGTTCATGTATATGTAAAACATATATAAAGGATGAAAAATCCTTTTATAGAGTCATAATTTATCTAACAATCAAGCCCTTTCAAAATAGTTTCTTATATTTTTCAATTTCTTCTAATGATAAAATCGTTTAAGCTCTGCACGTGTCGACAATAAAATCAATTACAATTGTCACCGAATTTTATTACCGAAGCAATTTAATTAAGGTGTGATTTGAACCAGTTGCTATTGACCAAAACTCATTTAAGATTTATCATTTGTAAATAGAAAGCAAATACAGAATACCACCAAAAGGACTTATTAACAAGTCATAATTAAAGATCTTAGACTTAAACATTTTAGAAGTTTAATTAGTTCTAATTCAGAAGTTTAATTAGCTCTAATTCCGAAGTTTTAAAATTGAATCTTTTTTCCCATTTGTACTTTGTCTTTATTCTAGCGAGAAAATTATTTGATTAAAATACTCAAACAACGACCAAAGGTTTATTCAGTTAAAGGATAACATTCCAGGGATTTCTTTGTATTTGAGGTACATTTCTAATGGATTCATAGCTACAAAACACAAATTTAACTTTCTTATTTGCTCGTGTATTTACCTGTAATTCAGCATTATCACGTTTTGGTTCATATAAATTGATGACAAATTTTGAGAATTCTCTAGAAAGGTGAATACCAGGAATCCTGTTATCTTATATTCGTAGATTTCGAGAATTAATCTGTTATTCAAAGAACTTTGCAAAGTAATTATAACGATTTCACATATAAGCTTCTTTGAAAGTCTTTCAAGAGTAAATTTGTATGAGGATATCAAAGTAAAATAAATTATAATTAAGCCCCTTATAACAGCAAAGTTTTATTTTTGTTAAGGCGAACATAATTAAAATCTTATAAATCAAATGTATTTTACTTTAAGTGTAAATGTAATATGATTTTCTATCAAGATTAAAATGTAAATGCTGCAAAATAAAGTAAAATTTACTCGCATGACTTATTATTCATATCTTAACCTTTCGGGTGTCTATTTGTCTCTAGAATAAATCGCGCAGATTGAGAAAAATCATATGATGTAGAGCCCGTCCATTCCATTTCTTCGTAGATTGTTGAAATATAATATATAATATTAAATATGAATTTAATTATTCAAAATACTAAGAAATTTGAGAATATAAGTTGAAAATTAATTTTATTTTCTTAATCCTAAAAAATTAAAAGAATCCATTTAAACAATTCAAACTACTACCGTAATAACATATCAGAGCTTGAAAGATAGAATTTTCAACTTAAAATACAGCCTTTATCATTTGTTTACAAAGTGCAGTGTATCGTTGTATTAAGAGCATCATGATATTTCAAATTTATAAAAGAGCTTCAAAAAGAAAAAAAAGATCGATCGTATAATTTCACAAAATGTCATGAGCTTTATATTTATAATTTAAAGAATTATTAATAATAATTAAAAGAATTTGTACCTATAAAGAGATTAGAACCAATTATGCTAAAAATTCGACTACCATATTAGTTCTAATCAATATTTTCAGGTAGAATTATGAAATTTGAAAGTAAATTGAATTAAATCTGATGTGCTGATTACTTAGTATATTTGCTTTACTTAATAATTTTTGTATTCCAGGAAGATTCTTTAAATAAAATTTATTTATAAAATATTTAGATTTCATTCGCCTAATTCATTGAAAAATCAATAGTATCAACTTGTAAATTGAAAAAAAATTAATTTCAAAATTGTTAAATAGTGTAAATAAAAATATTAAAATAAGGAAATAATATTACAGAATATTGCTTATAAAAAAGTGAAATGTCCCAATGATTTTCAAAAAATATTTTTTTTTTCTTTGTAAGATATATCTTTCTCGACAAATAAGCCTTAAAAATATTTCACTATCCTGAAAAATTAAGACATGTCTATAAAATATCTTGTCCCTAATTACAAATTATATATGCCGAATAAATTTATATATAAAATCTAGGAAAATAAAATAAAAAAACCAAGTTTTATTACATATACACATGGAAGGAACGAATAAAAAACAATTACAAACTATATGTACTTGAAAATACAACTCAATATTTCAAAACCAGTTTAATATATTTGTTACAGAAAAACGTCTTTGCAGATTGTCAACAGTACAAAAAAGGAAAAAAAAAGATGTGGTAAAGTTTCACATAATTTAGAATAAATTTTAGCGCAAACACCTTTTTAATATTATTTCTTCTAAATATTAATTTGATTTAAATGAGAATTTTTATTAGTAAAGACTATATTTTTTCGAGACAATATATATTTACTTCGTTTATCCCTTAAAGATACGCTTCTTAAATTTATATCTGAATTAAATCGCTTATTTTGAGCTAAAGATCTAAGATAATCCAATAGCATAACTTTTCCAATGTGGTTTTTGAATTCGCGTTGAATACTTCTATAATTATTCTATATTTTATTTTGAACACCCAAAGCCATAGGGAGACTAAAATAGTGAATTTTGTGCAAAAGTGAAAAAAATAATGATAAGCAGGGAAATTTATATTGACCATGAAATAAAATTGGAAACTACACCACCGTCTATTCCCTTTTATGGCAGTTTTAACTGTTAGCTAGCCAGATTTAATTTAATTCGGAATTCTTGATGATTATACAAACTACTAATTTGATGAAAATTTTATCATAATAAAATCAATTATGCTGTTATTTGAACTCCCATGAATTTTATAATTTATGCATTTAGCTTAAATAAAATTTTAAAGACCATTAAAAAGGCAAATTTTGTTGCAAATGGCTTTCGAGCAAATGATATAGTCTTCGACTACAGCATTCAATTTCACATTATAGGTTTGCTTCATGTAAACCTTTCTATTAACATTCGTTCTCTCATTATTCCAATTCAGAATCAATTATTTACCTTAAATAAAGACACAATGTAATGTATTGGGTAAGTCTCAAAGAACGTATAAGAATTTTCAAATTTTTAAGTAAAATATTAGAATGTACCAAAAGTTTCTATATCTCTACGCTCTACGAATGGCTTTACTTGGGTCTGCTTGTGCAAATATGCAGACTTAGCTATTAGTCTTCTATGTTATCGGTTTAAGTCGTACGAGAGCTCTACTACACACCAAAATTCTTTTGTTCATTTAGTGGGATTCGAAAAGAAGGATTTTCTACGGTCTCCTTCCTTAAAGTAAAACAATAAATTCTAGGAAATATTACCATCAGCTGTATCAGTTGAAAGCTGCCATAGCAAAATAATTGCTTGAATTAATAAACAGGTGAGGCGTTGGTTTTCATCATGACAAATCGAGACCACATATTGCATTAGTCGTAAGAGAGAAGCTCTTACAGTTTGATTGGGATGTTTCATCACCTCCTACATACTCTTCAAATCTCGCTCCATCTGATTATTACTTCTTTATATCCTTAGAAAATTATCTTCGTGATAAACGCTTAAAAAAATTAGCAAAATAAAAGTGAACTTTGAGGATTAGGTTTTGTCTAAAACAAAACGATTTTGAAAAGAAGAACAAATGAGGTTTGCTCACAAATGGTAGAAGTTAATAGAGAAAAAGAGATCTTATATAACAAGCAGTACATATTGTGAATTCATTTCATATTAGAAATAGGAAAAAAAACATATGTGACAGTATAATATTGCTATAGAAACATTCAGTTTCAATCCAAATGCCATAGAAAAATTAACTCTGTACATGCACAAATTGAAATGATCTTAATTTATCAAATTTAAAATAAAATGGATTTAAAGTGGGATTCAAACCGACTATATCGAAACTTTCGAATACAACACCAAGTTCTAACCACTATATTAGTTCCTGGATTATTAAAGATTAACTCCTCAGTATGCGGCATTTCTATTCTCTGAATTCATAGTTTGAAAGGACGGATTATGCAAAGTCAATAGATGGAATTCTGAGAATGCACGAGATCGAATTTTTGGGGTAAAGTAGTTTCAACTATTCACAAAGTATCAAATATATTAAACGTTTTGGAAAATTGTAAGACAAAACCGTTACATGCTTAAAATAGAAAGTAGTATATAAAATTCATGTTACAGTGACATACAAGTTGAATCTGAGTTGGGTAATAGTGCTTTAGAATGCTAATCATTTTAAACAATTCTAGGTGAAAATTCAATATTTTAAGAATTGACTTAATGCTATATCCAAAATCTGAATATATAAATTTTTCATTAATATATAGTCTATCTGTGTTGATTCTGTGAAGAGTTCAGTTCAGTGCGTTTATTCTGAAAGGAGAAAATTCATTATAGCACATTTTAGAAGTGTTCAGCTATGAAAAGTTTAGTTTCTACCATATTTCATAGGTAACATATTGAGACTCTAAATAATAAATAATGGATGTTTTTTTAAAATGTTGAAGCATTAAACTAGAGAAAAGGATTTATTGAATATGAAGACGTTTTGAGAAATTTAACATTAACATGTTGAATTAGGAAAGAGTTAAGCGTAGAATAAAATTCTAACAGTTTTAGTCATTTGATTTTGATATTAGTGAAATAAATGAAGTCAATTATTTTAATTATTTATGAAGTCACGTAAAAATACTGTAGCATCTATTAAGGATAATTATGGCCGATTTCAATATGCTAATAAAGACATGCAACAGATCAATGGATTACCAAAATACCCTCAAAATATTCTGTATGGCGCAGCCTAAATCTCTTGAATTCTGATAAAATCCTAGCAACTAGAGGGAGGAGTATAAGATGGTATAATAGGATACGAACATATATGAGTATATTGCTGTGAAAATCAGGATCTGCATATCTGAGAGTACCATTAATCACTGGAGATGTAAAAAAAATAAAGCTTTTATTTGATTTTTTAATTGGACTTCAGTAAGCTGATTTCAATACTTCAATTCAGTTAGGCTTATAAGGCTTCAATATAGTATTTATAATTATCCATTTAAGATTCGAAGGAGATATCAATAAATAGCACACATAGTTTTAAACATTATAATAAATAAGGAAATATATGTTAATATGAAACGTAAATGAATACCAAATTATTACTTTCTGACATAACTGCCATTTTTAACTGTTTTAGTTCTTGATCAGCTTGACAAAATCAGTCTCTTAGAAGCCTTTCAACCCGTATGAGGTCATCGTCAGAATTAATCTTCTGACCACAGAGAAACCTCTTCATGGATACAAATAACTACAAATCTGAAGGCGCCAATACAGAGTTGTATGGTGTATACTTCAAATTTTCCCAATCGAATCACTGTAGTTTTGAACGAGCTGGTTTGGGGGATGGGATATCGGTGAATGAGGATTATAACTTTTATTGTTTATATTTTAAACGAATGAAAATTCCTTGAAAAATCAGTTCTTATGTAGAAAGATACTTCATCTTAGATATAATTCTTTCAAACAATTCAGCACTCACTGCAAAATTTTTAAATATTAGTTACAGCGATTACCACGAAACCTTAGTTTAATCCAAGCTCTATTACAGGTTTTATGAAAATTTCTATAAAAGTTAAAGTAAGAAGTTTAGAAGGAGAAATAGGAAGTTAGATCAGCAAGCGCCTGAAGATTAAATTCTCACCAAAAGTCAGATACTTTAACAATCCGCAAAGTTATTGCAATCCGGTTTTATTATAAGATAACTGTGTATGTTTCTAGCTCAAAGTTCATTGCTTCATAAAATGTCTACTAAAATAAGTAATATTTGTTATGGCTTATTATCTGCAAAACTTAAGATCAGAGTACTCTTATAAATGTGAATATAAATAAATGTGATTGTGAAAATGGGAGATAAAATTAATTTGGCTGCCATGACATTTCGAGTATTGTTCAGCAATGGCAAATAAAGACATTAAAACCATAAAATGATAAAAAGTAAAGATTGGAATGGCAGAAAAAAATTGTAAACAATATTATATTACATAAAAAAGCATTTTAGTTAAGCAGCGAAGAACAGATACGAAAGCACACGTTACAAATTTCATGATTAGAGGAAAAATATTAGAAACTTTATAGCCACATTTAATCTTTCCTGATCAATATTTTCCCTAAGAATTTAAATATATTCTTTTGAGAGATTTTTGGCAATTTTTTGCCGCTTTCATATTATTGACAGATTCTGTTATCTACAATTCATTCGACTTTGACATATTTTTTTAGGTTCATCTTTAGTGTTCTAATGTACATACATAAAAAAATCCGTCATCCCTTTTTTTTTTCAAAAAATGACGCGCCTCTTTTTAAAAGGTCACTTCTTTTGCAGAAGTGTTTCCTTGTTGAATGAAAGAAACAAGTGCAGTTTCCTGAGCTGCAGGAAACTGCCAAGAGGGTATGGAACATCGAAAACATATGCGCCAATGATAAATGACTCCTGCTTCCGTCGTTTCAGAGCAGGTTTTTTTTTATCCTTTTCTTTTTACCTTCAGGTTCAAGTTAGGTTATTATTGCAATTCTATTGAGAACTCACCAAGAAAAGAAATAAGTGCATGAATACGGGCCTATTCAGGCTGAGGTTTCAACAAAGTAAATTAAATACTGTTTATCTTTAAATGAATTATAAATTATATTTCATTGAATCAAATTAACCATATCATATATACTTAACAATTTATTGAATTCTTTGTTAAATGAAAAAACATCAGCTATGAAGAAATGAAATGAAACCAAAATCAAGTAGCATGCAGCTTACACTAGGTATGTTTATAGCAATATATGTATAATTTGAATAAAAATAATTGAATATGAAAACAGAAAACTTACATGAAGCAGCAACAATGATCATCGGTAAACTTTCTTGCATATTCTAATAAAAGTATTATCCCCTTACCAATTTTCGTGTAAAATTATGAAGCTTGAGTAAGCCTATGTAAGCCATGGATGTTCAGATATTTATTTTCAGAGATACGCTCAAGAGAATTAGGCACTTCTTTATATAATAAGAATGTTTTTTGTAATTATCAACCATCCTGGCGTCATTGGTCATTATTAGATACGAAACAGTTTATGAGTGAGGGATCGTTGGGGAATTACCAATAAGGATATGGTTCCTATAAAAGTACTCACGATCCAAATATGCATTTCAAAAGCCTTTCTCCAGACCAAATTTGACATTTGAAACCAAATT
This sequence comes from Argiope argentata, assembly GCA_026289955.1. Classification (NCBI taxonomy): domain Eukaryota; kingdom Metazoa; phylum Arthropoda; class Arachnida; order Araneae; family Araneidae; genus Argiope; species Argiope argentata. The sequence continues at coordinate 3,169,810 of JAOUZG010030984.1, read as the reverse complement.
AATACATAATAGCAATTATAATCACAAGGTCACATATCAAATCTCCTTTATTTAGACATTGCGCTTTTAAGTTATCGCGTCTTTATACATGGGAAAGAGCATATTGAAAGACGGTCAATTCTCAGTGGTTTAATCTTGCTGGTATGGTAATTATATTATAAAGAGTATGTATAAAAGTATATTATAAAGAGTATGTTATAAAATACTTATAGTTAACTAGTTTTACAATAATTTTGTTTAAATATTTCGTTAATTTTTCCTTCTTCGTATATTTGATTTAGCTTGGTAAAATTTGGTTCTTTTACATTAAACTTTATGAAACTTAGCGTTTTCTGATACCATAATCAATACTTTGCACAACTATCATTATTCTATTGCTGTTAGTTTTTTATATGTATACTTATTGTTTCAATGATTATTGTAAAAAATTAACAATTTTTTTAACATTAAAAGATAATTATTTTTAATATTGATGCTGAAATTTTGTGTTTGCTTTTGACATTTGACTATTAGATTAGTGTACTTCATTTTACTTTAATATTAACATAGTCTGACTTTCTAAGCTTTTCTGCAATGCTTATTTCTGGTGTCACCGTCAGCATTACTAGCATATTCAGTTTTCTGTGTTTTATATTCATTTCAATTGCATTAATCAAATTTGACTGGACTCAAATTCTTTGTTATCTACAACTGCAATAATTTGTACTATTTTTTTTCGCTTGTCGTCTTCTAGTTAGAACTCGGTTCTGCAGCAATACTATTGCGATATGCAGGTATCTTATTCACTTATATAAAAATAACTAAACTCGTGTAAATAGTAGGTAATTCCTCAAAACTAAATATACATATTGCGTAATGCTCTGTATAATACAATCTTTGAGAAGTGTTGTTTCCTTTATTAGATTTTATAATGCATAAATGGCATCCAGAACTTCCAATAAATACTGAACATGTGACCTAGTACTAGTATCAAGAACTGAAAAATATGTAATTTCAAGGAGTTGACAAAATACCTTCAACGGAGAAATAGCATCATAAACAATCATAATAGAATTTATTTAAAGAATTCCATAAATGTAGGTTTCCGCTTCCTTTTCTAAACGGGAGTAACTATTTGAAAAATTTGTATACAAACCACAGTTCATGTTTAAATAACCCATTAATTCTCAACTTTGATGTATTTCTGAATCATTCATAAAAGCAGAACACATTCTTAAAAACGTATTTATTATCATCAAATTTAGCACCAGGCTGAAAAGTATTACTTTTCTATTTCCTGCTGCCATCTCAGAAACTGGAAAAGAAATAACCCCCTCGGAGCATAAATCTAAAATCAGAAGTTATTTACATTCGCCGTGAACTTAATCTACATTTTAAACAGATCTATACTTTCCTGAAAACGTAAACTGACGTGCATTAATTCTGCATCCTTTTCGAGATGTTTGAAGAATGGAAAATATACCTTGATGATATTATTTAGTGATAATTTTAAGAAACAGCATTCAGAATTATGTAGTCATGCAGTGCACTTTGTTTTAAAGTATCAAAATCTTTTTCATTTTTATGGAAATTATCAAATTCAAATTATTAATTTTTATAAGAGTGTTTTCAGTAGTTATTCAAGGTCATTAAAAAGAAAGAGTGTCAAATGTTTGAAATAATAATAATAATAATGGTAATAATTAAATTAATTATTGTAATTTTTTTTAAAAAAAATTATGAAATTATTGATTTTTGCTGATTTATTAGAACAGCTGATTGAATTTCTTTCTTAAGTATTAGAAAAGCAGATCGCCTGAAAATATACATATTCAAGTACACGGAAGGAAAACCTTAAAAGTTTACTAGAAGCCGCCAAAGGGACCAAAATAAGTGATGAAAGATTGTGCAGTGACCAATGATTAATCTATAAAAGTTTAAAAACATGCCCGATATTGACATACTAAAAGTTATAAAATATAAAAGAATTCAATTTTGCCTATAGAAAGTTACATGGTAATAACTAAGATAATTAAATTAATTTCAGTCCACGATGAAAAGTTTGAGCAAAAGTTACTGAGTGGGAAGTCAAGGCATGTGTTAGTCCGTGTTCTTTAGTTAAAATTACGGCTTTATATATCTAAAGAGCATTACGGTTTCCTCTAATTTGTTAGATAGATTACTTGAAATGTCTTTGTTGGCTATTCTTTATTATCATGTGAGAACATGATGTTGTTTTAGTTTAAAGTTTCTGAAGCATCAAAATACAAGGCCACAAATTGGCGATTTATCACTTTTCAGGCATCGATTTTTTCTCTTAGGGTAATGGGAAATAATACAGGTTTTCACATTAGACAGTTTCTGGCCTTAAATTCTTTAAAAATAGAAAACTAATTTGTAATTCAAAATTTTAAGTCAATGGTAACGTTGTTGCCTTTTTTTTGTTGTTGTTAAAACGTTTTTATCGTGTGAGAACATGATGCATTGGTTCCCCTTCAGGTTTCTGAAGTCACAAAAAGGAAATGAGCAGAAAATTGCCGATTTTTCGTTTTTGTGATATCAGTTTTCCGTTTCCAGGGTTGTTAAAAATTGATAAAGATGGGTGTCACATTTGGCAACTTATCACTTACAACTTGATACGCATGTCCGTCATGCAACCAATTGTCAATATATCGACGCTAGGTGCATTCTGTGAGTCACGTGATTGTTTAAATTGGTTAATAATTTAAATTAATTAAGACAGATAATGCCTTAAATATAATAATGTTCTCACATGATAACATGAAATTAGAGATAACATATTTCAATTTTCCTATTTTTAATTTAATTTTCTTTCAATTAAATGTTTTTGAACTTGGAGTAAACATTGCGTTACGTAACTTTAGTACTCTGTACGTAACTTTTGTACGTAACTTTAGTACTCTGAAATAGATGAAAATATTGGTTTTCAAATTTAAAGTTTAAAATTATTTCTGAAACAGCCAATGAAAATTTTAAAGCATTAGGGTAAATATTTAGAGAAATAAAAAGTCATTTTGTCAAACACATTATTAAGGACCACATCATCCACGATTATTTTCATCGCGTCTGTACTAGTAAACTAAAGAATGTTTTGCCAAAGATAAAGCAAAACCTTTTTCTGAAAACTTTGTTATTTATTCAATATTTATTTGCAATTTTGGTTTATTCATTATACTTTCTCTGTTAAAAAAAGGCATGTAAAATAGATGATATTGCCAAGACTTCAACCCAATTTATTACTTGCTTCAAATTCGATTGATTTGGAAACGCCACGGGGTAACAAAATTGTAGTTTATTTTATTATAAATGGAAAGAATTGAAGGATGAATAAATCGAATAACACACATTAAAAAATTTTTGAAATTGACTGCAAATTGATGAATAAAATCAAAATTTATGGTTCTGTGGATTTAACAAAAATATTTTAGTTCTAACCAGAAATTTCTGAATAACATAAAAATTCAAATAAGAAATTTCTGAAATAAAACTCATGCTTGATTTTAACTGAATGTTTTAAATCTACATATACTATGTTACTCAAGTAGTATAACAAAATATAATTTTTTAATAAAGCAGTTTGGGGATCTCGTACAGATGTTGATAAAGTTACATACATTTGTGCTTTCTAGCTGAAAAAAAATGGTGATTAATATGGCAAATAGGCATGATAATAAGTCTTACTAATAAATTTTAATCAATGTTTTATAAACTTCTTTAAAATTTAAAACAATATTCAAAACTTTTTTTATTTATATCTTTATTAATCAGCTGAGCACTTATCTTTCCAAATGAAAACTTTATTTCATCCTTTGTAAAATATAATAAAATTTTGTTTAGTACTCATTTGAAATATCGCCCACTGCTTTAACAGCTTTTCTCTGTGTTGTTTCATTTACTCAACTAATCATTTCCCGAGCGTAAACAAACAAACATCTGTAACTAACGCATCAGAAATGCACCGACTCGTGAAGTTGTTTGAAATGGCATATTTATTGCAGTTAAAGGAAGGAAGCGCAAACTGAAAATTCTAAAGAGTAGTTTATTTCGACATTTTCGATAAAGAAATAAAGGCCAAAGATGATTATTTTAAAAGTTGTTTCACTAAATTTTGGTGACAGTAATTTCAGTAACAAACTGATTTAACTGATAAGCGTGCAGTTTGGGAGTTGCATAGATAATTCGCTTTGTAGAATTTGCTTCTGAAAAGACACAATTAGATTTTCAATTGTCAGGGTTATTGTTCGTTTGAGAAAAGTGACGCAAGTAATTTTTTCTTCATGTGTTGGGAATCTGCTGTGCATCTTAGTTATTAGTAACTTTTAATTTAGGTCTGCGTTTTATTCCTTTAATTTCTGTTTGTTTATTTAGACTCATATTAAATGAGAGCAATTTATATCACCAAATAATTTTTCAAATTTTTGAAGCATTTTGTCTGCATTGCTTCAGAAACTATAAATAAGAATGGTTTTCTTTTTAAAAAAAATAATTTGTGTCATTAGAATTGTGTCTTTAGAAGGATTTTTATTTTCTTACTGGAGTATAAGGAATATTTTAGTGAGATTTTTTATGAAATGTACCTGATTAATCTAATATTGCTCTTGAACTATTGCTTATAAATGAGTTTTAATAGTAATATACAATTTATTACTGTCATATTCAGTTCAATTCTTATTCCATTCAATCTTTTATTGCATTATGAATTCCTATATTTATTCTGAATTCATATTGCCTCATTTGAATATTTTCATAACAAATATTATTTCAATATTCTTATAAAACAGCTTCAACATTAATAACATTTTAACACATTTCTTTTTCTTCTACATACTTATTACATGATACTACAAAGTTAATTTTATGACTGTGTTTCCTTATTTTATTTATGCATTTCAGACAGTATAAAAGGCTTAATTTTGTTTTACGCTTCATTTATTAAATATGCCACACCAATATACTTTTAGAATCCTTTGCCTATTTGGCAGTCAGGCAAAGGATTTGACATCACATTGTAATAGACATCAGATTGTAATAAATGTCAAGCCCGTTTTATATTATCGTGTTATTATTATTACCATAATTTCATCAAATCCTGTATTATCCAAAAATAATTTTTTTAATTTTTTTTAAATAAAATATTCTTTTCCATTTTTGCATTCATTTTATTTTGTTTAAAACATTATAATTTATTTCCTTTATTACGGCCGAACTGTAAAAGACAATGAGGTTTGAAGAGAATTAAGATTTATTAGCGGCAATGAAATCTTTTACGACACCGTCTTTTGAAGCTGTTTCACGTATTATCTAAAATTAGGGTATTTGAACATCTTAAATTAGTCTCCTTGTTCCAGACGATCGATGTTGAAACCTTTATTTCACTAAATAGAATAGATTTTCTAGGCTCTAAATCTCTTTAAATTTTTTATTCCATTTAGTCCATAATTTATGAGCATTTATATTAATGTCTGTTGCTGTTTCTGACATTTAAATTTATTTGGAATTTTATGAAATTAAAATTTATAAAGCTAATGTCTCTGAATGTTTAACTTAAGTGTTATATCAGTTTTCCCTCAAGTGTAAAATTATTAAATAAAAAAAAACTGAAATTTATTTTAATAATATTACATTAAAAAAATTACATGCATAAGAAAATAAATATGGCAAACACTTTAAAGAAATAATTTTGAAAATGAAATATCTATATCGATTGCGAATTGCATGAATATGACCAGAGGGTTATTAAATTCATTTACTGTCGGAAAATATCGCTAGTAGTTAATCACTTGGATGTGGGGGTGGGCAATAACAGAACAAGATCCATTGAAGTCATTAAATGTCATTGTTTTTAGGGAAAAACCTATCTTCAATTCTACTGTGCGAACAGCAGTATGAACAAAACATGATCCATGGGCATTCAATCATTCATATTAACCTTTTCGTGAGCATTAGGAAAATTAAATCACACCTACATTGTCTTACGGCTAACACAGCGTCAGATAATAGACATATATTCTTAAAAAAGGATGTATTTTTAGTTTCCAAGCAAACAATAGTGCAGTTCTGGATTATGTGTGCTTAGCCAGGATAGGAAATCATACATCAAAGAGGGTTCCCAACTGTAGACGATGTAGAGAAATGTTGCACACAGGGATAAGAAAAATGCATTACATGTGTGCAGAATTGGATACATTTTTTTGTACATTGTAACATGGTTCTCATCTGTTCATGGCAAAAAATCATCATTAAATTTAATTTATTTCATGATTGCATATGGTTCCATAGGAAGTATATTTCTCATCCCTGTAATTTAAGTGGAAACAAAGTTCAAAAAATTAAATGTATTTCCTTCATTACTATTTTTAAAAATTAATAAAACTTTAAAAAAAATGGGAAAATTAAAAAATAAATAAATAAAAGTCCCATGAATGGGTTAAACGAAAAGGGAAGGAATTTATCATTGATAGGTAGGCGAATCGGGTTGACTCGGCTCGATACAACTTCTAAAAAGACATGCATGCTATGCAAAGACGATTTTTATAACTATATTGAAAAAGAAAATGACTACCGAAATCGTTAGCATAACCTGATATTTTTTACCAATCTATTGCAATATTTATTTAAAAAAGCAATTCATTTGTACCTTTTAGAAATAGCCTATATCGTATTATTGTATCCTCTCATTTATAGACTGTAGTATATGCATATCATTATATTTATTTAATGCAAATTTATTTATAAATATAAGAAATGTAATAAGATATGATATATATAATTACAACTAAATTTTCACCCATATTTAATACAGTTAATAAGACCCATCCCTCTAGTTTAGATGAGCCCCAAATACCTCCAAGGGAAATCAGATGTAAATTAAATCTATTTATTCCAACAAGGAATGTAGAAAGATATGCAACCAAATACCACTCGTACCTACATTTATATTTCTTTCATTTTATTTATTTTACTTAATAATAGTGAACTCACTATTTCAAATTAAACAGTAAAGTATAAATCAGGGTCCCGGATCCTCAGTGATTAATATCAGCCATGTGATTGCTATGAGAAACAATGCCCAAGACTGACAAAGGTGGTAATTACTTTGACGTAATAAGGACTCGAGATCTGAGAGAGATAAATGATAGGTTCGCTGGCAGAGGTACTTGGACCGGAATCTGTAAATGATAGATTCCGGAGCTCTATTATTGACATTAAAGTAAAAGTTGTGGTTTAAATGAACTGGAGAAATGGAACATAAGATAAATTGCTCACACATATCTCTAAATCATGTGGGTAATTAAATGAGATTTTAATGCAGTCATTTTAACGGTACTTAGGTATTTGAAATTAAGAGAATCGGACTGATTATTTGTTGCAGAAAGTCTTTAAATGGTTGTTGAAATATTTTGGATGTTAAAATATTTGTTACATTTAATTAGATTTTACTGATTTTATAAAGAAACAAATTCGTCTGTGTCTAAATTATTTTAATATCTTTTGTGTAATTAAATAAAATTTTTATGATATCATTTTAACGGTATTTAAATACATGAAATTAAGAGAAGTAGATTGACTATTTGTTACAGAAACTTCTTAAAAGGTTTTTGTAACATTTTGAATTTTAATTCATTTATCACATTGGCGTTGAATACTCTAAATAATTACATAAACAAATTGTTTGCATTTAAATGAACTAAAGCTTACTTGTCCAAATACCTCCTAATCTTTTTTTTCACATTTGTCATACGAATGTCGAGTTATCGTTTCTGAAGCTTATAGGCAGAAATTAAATCATTCGAAAACTTCATATTTCAATACAAAAGCTATACATACTACACAAGTGAATCAAATATTTTATGAACTTTTGATTGAATCAACAAAACTATGAATTCTCAAAACAGAATGTTTGTTCTAATTCGATAAAGTGATAAAAAATTAATGAAGAAAATCGCTGATATGGTGTGTCTGAAAACGTCTAATGATTATTACATAATGAGAAGATTAATTAAATAATTAATATTTAAATGCATTAAATAAATAAAATTTACTTATAAATATAACTATTTACAATTTCGTTGTCATTATCATTTGTCATATGAGCGCCAGATTATTGCTTCTGAAACTTGTAAGCTGAAATTAAATCATTCGAAGACTTCACAATTCCATTAAAAAAATTAGAAATAATGCACAAGCAAATCAAATATTCTATGAACTTTTGATTGAATCAACACCATGCATTCTCGAAGCACACGTATGATCCATTTATAAATAAAATTATAATCTAAAAAGGAATAGAGCAAAATCCCTGACATGACTTATCCATAAATGACATCTCAGATATATTGAGTTGGTTAACTTGATAATTTAAGTTCAATTACAAATGTTTTACTATCTATTTTGAAGAAAATTTATTCATTTTTAAAATGAGTTTAAATGTGATTGATTTTTAAAATGATCTTAAATGTGAAGTATTAAAACATATTGAAATAAAGACAAATTAAGCAATTAAAATGCTGATGCAATCAGAATTAAATACGCTTTCGACTTTAATGGGCTATGTCATCAAAATTACAAAATATATTAAGACTAATTAATTAGATTAGAAGTGTTTTATAACAATGCCCTCTTATGAAAAGTATCCTAATGCATAGCTTTTAAGGTTCAAAGGAAATTAGTGAGGATTATTGAATGAGAAGTTATGACACTAATACATCCTAAGAATTTAAAGCGTAGAATTCTGATTAAAGCAGACTCCTCGAATTTTCAAACAATGTCGCAATCACGACCGTATGGATATATAGATTCATGCATTTTCACTAAAGTTTCATAATCAGCAGGTGGAAAAAGGATTTCCCATTCCCTTGAAGCAGAAAGCGTATAAGCTTTCTAGTGATTACAATATCAAATTTCAAGAGTATTGAAACTCATTGCGCAAGATTCAAAGGGGATTCTGGAATATTTCATAACCTAATTGTTGTCTAATATCTATTCGGTATTATTAACTTATTCATCTTTAATGGTAAGTAAATCGATAATCACCCCTTTGAAGATTTGAACATTAAAGTAATTAATTGGAAAAAGATTTAAGAAATGCAATTATATTTTACTCAAAAGCAAAATCCATTATTCGTCATATAGCGTTAAGATGTAATTTCACGACTAACTTTGATCACTGTTTTAATAAATTAATGGAATGCCTTATTAAGAGCATTACTTCTCTTAAAAGGGTTATTAAATTTTGTTCTTTCGTATATCTGTTGATTCTTCCCTAACAAGTTGTACTACAACATTATGTTACATCAAAAGACAATCCGATTATACAGTTATGAAAGTGTCGTTTTACATATATTAAATGAAGAACTTTCAAAATCAAATTTGAAATATTTAAGGGTTTTTCTTTCCATTTTAAAAACTTCTTTATATTGAGAAGAATAACTTAATCAGATTTTATATATTAATATCGTATACCTGCTTTTTCAATGAAAGAAAAATTCTTTCTTTAAAACAAAGGAGCCCCTCACAGGAACTCGGCATCATTATTCATAAGAAAAAAATTAATAGCAGGTTCAATATTTTAAGACTATCTGAAAACCATAACTAAATTGTTATGCTACAGGTTAACCAAAAATTGATAAATAAAATTTAATTAAAACTTAGAAGTATAATTTCAATAAGCTTTATTAATTTCTTAATACTAATTTTGTCTTACATATTAACAATTTCAACATATCTTTAATTAAAGACTATTTCTAATAATATAATTTTAAAAAAGAAACCATTTGTGTTTTCATCATATATTAAAAGATGGGAAAATATAGGTTATTGTTTGGACCACTACATGCATAAAATAAATATTCAGCAACTAGAGGAAGGTATTAAAAACAATATTTTGTTTAAAATTAATTCATGAGATATTTTGGAATCTTGGAAAGCTTTAATTACAAGGATATCTGCGGACAATGAAATAATGCTCTAATACGTTTTTGATTTTAAAAAATCTTATAATTATATAAAATAGAATTTATGACATCAAAATTTTTTATGTGAAATTCCATATATATGCCAACGTTAATTTTAATATGCATCAGTGTCATTATTCATATATTTTTAGAATGATGTGAAAAGGACTTTTCCACGGTTTCAGAGTGTTTTTCATGTTTATTGAGAATTTTTTTTATAAAAACAGAAGTACATATGTTTAAGATTAATTCATTTTTCTCTATTTTCTAAAATACATAGATTGCTAGATTTCATCTCATCAATTGCTGATAATGTAGTTCTGAATTTCAGGCGTGAAAGATAAGTAAATTTTTATTAATTCTATGTGTTAAAGATTTGCATATTGTCTTAACTATAAGTTTTCAGCTGTAACTCTTCGGCTAAATTACAGTAATTGGAGTAATTTAATTATGGCCCAATGTGTACAATGGTACTAAAATTAATCTTTAAGTTCTTACTTATGAAGTTTTATTAGATCAAATGACACAAATACAACAAAGGGAATTTTATAATCGTAACTGATTCTTCTGTACTATGGCATTTTCCCTGTTTGACAGGGAATTTTCCCTTTCCTTGGCCAATTTTCTCTAAAACTGAATGAAACTCGGCGTAATGGTACCTTTATTGTAGCTTGTAGTGAGGTACAAGCAAAGGCTGCAAGCCCATGTTTTCAGATTGACGTAGGGTAGACTCAGTTCAATTGAAATCAAGCCATGTGTGACCAAACTTCTTGCCTCTGATGTAGTGTGGAAGTCCTTAGAGTGAGTCCTGACTCAGATGTTGTTCTCGGCATTTGGCTACATTACGAAATTCAAAACCCACCACCTTTGCACTAATTCATAAAGCAAAATTTAGATATATAATTAATATAAGATCGATTGAAAATTGAATTAACTTGAAAATATTCAGCATAAATAAATATTTGCTACCGATTCTTGATGACTGAGTCACATCATTACAATCAAGCAGCCAAAGAATCAACAGATTTCATGAAAATAGATGATGATAACAGATTCATGACATGACTCTAGAATGTCAATTTGATGTCTCGAGAAAAAATATTCTTGTATCTGAATAGTATTCATTCATGGGAATAGGATACCACATAATTATATTATAATTTTATTTTTCTTGAAGCTTCATTCATTGTGTATGATTCTAAATTTTCTATAAGCAACACAAGTAGATATTAATTTAAATGACAACTTTAACTAGGATTAAAATGATGAGTCAATGGCGACTTCAAAAGCTTTAGGATTTTTAAGCTCTAGTAAAATTAAAATACATGAAGAATTTCAACTCTTTTGAGCAACTCTTTCCATCAAAAATACTTCTCAAATTATACGATTTTAAAACGCTATTTACATGTTCCTCGTGTTATTCTTAAAAATTATATTTTTTATTTGAAAAAAAAATTGGAATCCTAAAATATAATTTTTTTGTCAGATTCTGTGATGATATTTCTAAAGCAGCAATTTAATTTTAAATGTTTGAAGGATCAAATGATTTAATAAAACAAATATATTATTCTGTATGTCATTAAAAGGATTGTATTATTTTTGAAACTTTTGTTTTTTTCAAATAAATATTTGCAGTAAGGGATTGCAATATGAATAAATGTGTGTGTGTGTGTGTGAGAGAGAGAGAGAGAGAGAGAGAGAGAGAGAGAGAGAGAGAGAGAG
>JAOUZG010030984.1:3040000-3144934 GCA_026289955.1 Argiope argentata | reverse complement strand
AAAAAAACCTATCAAGTTTTCAAAATTCCATTTCATTGGTTTAATGAAGCAAATACAGAAGGATTCCTTTGCTAAAAATGACGAAGATGTGATGTTATAAAGACCAATTTAAATCCCTCAAAACTGTTTATCTTCCCAAAATAATGCATTTCCTTTCCAGAATAGAATCGCAAATCCAGAAATAAATTTATAATATATTAAATCCGAAAAACAAAGTATTTTGTTTGAGAAGAAAAAAAAATATTCAGACATTCAAAACAGACATATACTTACTGAAATGGTAATGCGATACGTAAAATGTCTTTTCTTTTTTTATCATTCAACTTGTTGAGCTTAGGAAACCATTACTTGTCATACTAATGCCATCAGTGAATAAAAATAGAAATATTGTAATTTTATGGCCTTTTATTGCACATGGAGGAGAACTCTGCAATTTAATAGATAGAAAAAAAAAAGCTTTCGAACTGCTACTTTACTTGATTGATAAGGATAAGGATTTTCATACGCAAATGGCTAGTCTTTCTGAAAACGAAAGAAAAAGAAAGTTCAAGTGCAAAAGCTGATAGGTAGGAGGAAATCTGTCTTCTAACTTGTCAAAGACGATAGTTTTGGAGCATACTTGTGTGCGTCATTGTCAACTTCCCCCGCAACACCTTTCACAAAAATGTGCATGTTGCGAAGAATGTATTTAAAAAAAAGAAAAGCCTGTTATAAGCCGGAGAAAGAATTTGCGAACCTCAGATTTAAACAATATATTTTTTCTCTAGGAATTTGAAAATATTTTACATTAACTTTGAAAATTCACTTTACATTGCATAGCTCGTAAGTTTCGTCGTTCTTTTTCTAAATATGATCAATGATTTTTATTATTTACTTTGAATTCGTGGTTGATGTATGGTACATCAATCAACTTTTAGAAAAGTTAAGAAATGTTGATTTCTAAAAAGGCCTTAGTGGTTACGAGTTTGGTACTCATTTTTCGTCATATTTCTCACTGCATTAATGGATGTTTATTGTATCGATCATATTTAGAATCCGAGTTAGTACTTTGGGTCTCAATACTTAGATGGTCTTTTAAAAGCTATGATTATGTTCATAATTCATTATTATTAATAAATAAAACAATATGTGAATAATAATGATAGTGTGTTGAAGACTTTCGCGTTTTCGATACAAGATCACGCGATAATTTTAATCATGCTTTTGTTGCTTGATTTCTTTTGTTAAATCTTATACTTTTCATTGAAATTTGCTATTTGAAAATATATAGTTAAAGCATATTTTTTGTGCTATTCATATGCATTTGTCTACTTTTATTTATGGCAGTTTCCAATAATCCCCGCTCAAGATTCAGCTCTACCAGAAAATTTATAAAAGCGATTGAATTTTGAAGGAGGCTAATTTAATTAAAGGTCAAACACGTGCATTAATTTATTTTCAAAAGCATTATATTAAGTAATGGGCCATCGGTGAATCAGCATCTTATCCGACATCTCAACACGCAGCCTGCAATCATGGACAGTTTCGTCTTTCATGTGGCACACATTCTAGTTTAATAACCGATGCTTCATTTTATCGGTATCCTGGCAAAGGGGTAACCACTTGCCCGTAATCTGGGCGTCTAGGGTTCAAGTCCTGGTTCGGGTATAGTTGTTCTTCCGTTTTCTAGCTGTAAGGAGTGTTAATGTGCCCCCCCCCCCCTAAAAAGAAGTATGATGGAGGCGGAGGTGATGGGGTAGCAAAAGTTGTACTCTTGGCATTAGTAGGCGATACTATAAACAAGAGATAATGGTTAGGCTTAAATCGCTTCTACCTCAGCGAACTTGCCCATGATAGATGCCATAAAACAACAACAACAATGCTTCATTATCTATTTCTTAGAAGTAAGAAATATTGATTACGAAAATATTAATGTTTATCTAATGTTAATGAAACTACTCTTTTCCATATTGACAAATGTAAGATTGAACACATGGGAAGTAAAACAGAAGGATTAAAAATTGGGAAAAGGTTGTATAAAAATTATTTGTAAATTATAGTTAGAAAATATTTTGTTTCCAGTTTTATTTATTTTCAAATCCGATATTCCAGCTGCCCAACCTTTCTTAATTTTCTGTAATATTTCAATATCGAGTACTTATAACCATCTGTCTACATGCACATGTATTATCAGCATTTGTACTTTGAATAATGCATTAAATTTTTACTGTATTATTTTAATAAAATTATTTTAAAATTATAATGAGCTTACCATAACTCATGAAAAGCACCTAATTTTATATATTTTTCTAGAGTGAAGTAAAATTCTGATTGAGTAATTCACTAAAGATATACTTTAAGTAATTTGTAATACCAGTAGGAGCAATAAATTTTAAAAAAGAAACGTTTTCAACAAATGTGCTGTACATAAAATATTACCATATTTAAAGTTTTTTTTATTTTTTATTATTGAAATTAAGTTAATAATTTGCGATAAATTTCGATGTAAAAATGCCTTTTTTAAATACCAACGCTAGTAGCAGCAGAAAATCCTTATTGTTCGTTGTGAAGTTACACATGATTTCCTACTCTCTTTTTATTAATTTTCAATAAAGTTTCTCATGACACTTTTATTGTGGAGGCTTACTTGGAAGTAGAAACTTAACAAGACTATGGATATCTATATTTTTTCATAGTTTTCTGCAACTTATTTTTCATTTTTGTTGACTTTGATGGTCTCCTTTTAATGTTTTTTGCCATATTAATAATAATATTATGCTATTTTTACAGTTTTAATTATCTTTGTAGCATTGGTATTGCACACTGTTTAATAAATATCACTTACTTAATAATTACATTATTTGGTCCCATTAGATAGATTTCATTTATTTTTTATTGAAAAAATGAATAAAATTAAATGAACATTTAAATAAAAAAAATTTATATTAATAAAATTACCAAAAAGTTATTTTGAAGCGATTGTTCTAAAAAATAATAAACAAGTTTGTCATTAAGATACATTTACTCAAAACTTCATTAAACCAAGTTCCGAGAGAGAAAAAAGAGGCAATTCTTTCATTGAGATGTATTTTCAAATTCCGGAATATTTCGTAGGAAAAATTCTGAAAATACTGATCATAATGCCATTTTTAGTAAAACTTTCAAGAAACAAAATACCATTCCAGGCATAATTAATTCGCTATTATCTTTTGAAAAAGATTACATAAGCGTCGAAGGAAAGAATAATAGAATTCATTTTTTCAATTTTTTTATTGAGGTAGAAAGAAAAAGTCAAAAAAATTTCTCTCTCAAAATAATTAATTCTTTAAAGCTGCAGTTGAAATTTTCACTTCCTCATAAAAGGATAAAATATACGTCGATAGTTAAAAAGTGAAGCTTTTCGATGCTTCAATTTCATATCGGAAGCTCATCATAAGACAAAAAGATCAGATAAAAACGAAAGTGGGTGTCAGGAGTATTAATATGGATTCAATTAAAATTTCAGGTTTCAAACTATTTTCTTTTACATTCGAGTTATTTTTTTCTCCTTATTATTTCCGAAAAAAGTGAATTTAATTACAGATTCCCAATAGGTTTATTATCCTTTAAGAATCTAAATGAATGCAATGTCTTTATCCTCTTTTTTTATGATAAAAAAGAATTTGTTAAGGAGAAATGATGCACATAATCTGTGAATACAATGAAACGGCATAATTTTTTAACGCATAATGAGTAAATGATCACAATATGTTTTGAAAAGTTTTATTTTTATTGCATGTATCATATTTAAAGAATGGATACACAATCAAAAGAAAAAGAAATTCAAAAGTTATACACGTAAAAAGTATGTATTCCAAATAGAGTGATATAGCTATTGCTATTCTGGTAAAAAATAATTTAAAAAAAACAGAAGATGGTGATTTTTAACTTTTATCAACTACTTAACTGTTTTAATTTCTTTACTATCTAATAATATGACATCTTCTATTCTGAGAATATTTTTTTTATTTTGATTCAAATGGAAATCCATTGAATACTTGGGGTATCTATGCATTTGAAGTAGTTTTAATATAGAATTATAATTGTTATTAATGCTTCATTTTTAGCTTAAAACTATCAAAATTCGATAAATCGATGCACGAATGACACTCGGGCTAAATAGTTAAGTGGTTAAACGTATTTAATAAAATTATTTAAAAGGTTTCAGCATCAAATATGATTTTGAAACATTACTTTTTTCATATGCTAAAGTTGTAATCAAATATTAATTTCCTAAATACGATGCTAATGAGAACTTTGTGTAAAAAATAGTTATAATGAATATAAATCCATATTAGAATAACTGCATGTCACTGAAACTTTAGAGATTCCACTGCATTTATCGATGTATGTATACTTATCCTGAAATTAGTTCATCAATCATTTCAATACTGATTACATGAATCGTTATGAAAATTGAAAACGAATAAGTATACATTCTGATTATAATTAAAATTCTGCTTTTAGATGGTCACTGAATTTTCAACACTAGTTCTTAGCATTTCTGGAAAATGTTTACTTTTATGCTGGTGTATCGCATCTTTCAAGTCAGCCAAATTGCTTAGATTATCACCCTAAGCAGTGCTTTTGAGATAATACACATTGAGCATGGCTTGTAATACGTTTCAAAAACGATTTTTAACGTTTTAAATGTTTTAACAAGTTTCATAAACACATTTTTAACTGGCATCTTCATGCTATATTTTTCTTGAAAATATTGGATACATTTCTTACCTAGTGGTGAGTTTTCGAACTTTCTCTTTTTTTTTTGACGGAAATGAAATTCTCCTTAAAATTATTATCAAGTATGATAGCATTTAGTCCAGCAGTTTTCCTTTTATGACCATATCAAAGCGGAACTTTAATTATAACCACCATGTAGTACAAAAAAATATTAGTGAATGTATACGAAACAAAAGAAATCAATAAATAATATTTAATTCTGATATCTTTTTAGCACTTTAATTAAACTAACACTTTCATCACATCCAGATTTAAGAAGGTCAATGCGATATGAATATGTTATTTCTTTGATAATTAGTCTCAGAGGAAAAGAGAGAAATTTATAGAAATTCTTAATGTACCTTGAATAGGGCTTGGTTAATGACCCCCAGCCTTGAATGCCATTTACACTTTTGGTGACTTAAATGAGTGCTCTAGGAAGTACAAGAAATCGAAAACCAAGAGAAGTGAATTCTCTTCTTTTATCGCAAGCTGACGTATCATAAGAAAGCAGTTGTATTAAGAGCGCGAATGAATTGAAATAATTGCATTTATGCTCAGAAATATAGAAATATCTTATGATATTCTGGAACCTTAACTAGCATTTCTACAGACTTTACAGCTATTGGAAACTTAATTAAAGTCGGCTGTGAGAATATTTTTAAACTGTGAAATCTTCAATCTCTTAAATCCTCAGAGGATACTTTTGTACGTATGTTAGTAAAATTTTTAAGTTTTATGGTTTTAAAGGTAAAGAAATGAAAAGAAAAATCAGATCCATTGTGTATTAACGTAATCTGAATCAAATATAGGGCCCAATATTAATCATAATCCAATAGAATATCAACTTTATAGCAAGAAAAAATAATAAAATAAAGTATCGCCATTCTGCCTTATATTCTGCATATACTGAGAAGTTAATAGTACCATATATTTTTGGATATTTTAATAGATAAATAAAATATAGTCACTTTGATTTACTTTCTGCATATACAAAAAGTCTACTGTAGCACGAATTATTGGAGATTATAATAAGTAGCTACTGAATGTATACTTTTATTATGTCATTAGTATCCTCATACAACATCACTTTATAGTAATTTTTTGTATTTCCCCTCATATAAAATATTTTCGTCAGACCGAAATCTCTCTAAGCAAAACTCAAGAAAAGAAGTGCTTACTCAACAAATCCAAATAAGATATTGCTCAAGGAGATACACTTGACGGAAAAATGAGTACTAATCAAAGATGAATGATTGTTTAAAACTATTTTTCCAGTGAAAACCGGATTATTGTAAAATATTGTATTGTCAAAATCTTTCAAATGTGTTCTTTAGTAATTTTGCAACCCCATCTTTCTATCATAGGAATGGAAGTGGCATTTATATTAACATTAAAAATTGCCGGAAAGGGTAAAAAATGTTATGTTTCATAAAGAGCGATTGGTTTTTCTTTTATTGGAGGAATTGCAAAATGTTGTTTCATATCAATATTTTATGATTTCATTTCAATGTTTTCATTTGTTGCTTCAATTAAAGATTTTATAACATCCAGAGTAACAAAAATCTTTCTTTTAAATCACAAATGAAATTTTTGATGGTTAAAAAACCCACAGAACGCCATTCCATTGTGTTTTTAATTTATTTTTAATCTGAAGAATAGCAGACACGAAAGCAGTCATCATCAAGAACAGCAAAGTAAACGTCGAAGAGGCAAAAGAGAATTAAATTTCTTCCTTTCTACCTTGCTCTCTACAATTACAGATGAAAAAAATGTATTCATTTTTAAATGCTTTTTGTGGCATTTTATTCAAAAACTATCCGAATGTATATTAAAATTTTTGTTGCATAAAAATAATTTTCTATTCCTTTTAATTAGAAAACGGTAAATAAACGTGTGAAAAAACATTTAATCCTTAATTCTCCACTCTCATGACTGCTTTGTGTTTGCCTCACGTGCATGCAACTACGCTGATTATGCTTCCTACGCCGTAATTTATTTTTGAGTTTAAAATATTGGATACTCATTAAAAAGGGCCTCACCAGAAGCAAAAGGAAAAAATGTCATTTTTGCAGTAATTAATCTGCTAATGCTTTTCTGAGAGATTAGGAAATGGAGCACAGAAAAGTAAAAAAGAGAGTAATAAAAAAACTATTCATTTTTAAAAGTATGTTTTTCCGGATGTAGAGTATTTTGAATAAAGGACAATAAGGAAAAAAAAATATCAATTTTATGAAAAACAGAATTTTATTAAAATTAAATATGTATTCACCAGGGAGAGCTTTATGAGAGTTCAAAAAAACTAACGTTTTCTCGAAATAACTGTATATCTTATTTTTAAAACTATGTTATTAGAAGGTAAGTCAGAATGTGAAAGAAAAAATATTTATTTTTAAGTATAATGAATTCGAATAAATATCTGTAATATGTTTATTAAAGGTAACAAGAAACAATAAAAACTGAAACGAATTCGTTAAATTGGCTAAAAGTTATCCCTTTTGGAGAGCTGAAAATTGCACCACTTAGTCAATTCCTTTAGTCGTCATAAGATTTGATCCGGTAGACATATTTTGAATTCTGTAATTTTATAAGATAAAATTTACTTTCAAACTTACTTTAATAAAACTCTTTTACGTTAGTTCTTAAATTAAAACTGGATAATTTAAGATGAATTTCAATACCTTAAAAGAATAAGCCAAAACCATTCATCAGCACTTTCGGTGACCATGACATTCAGAAAGCTCCAATTTCAGGTGTCAGATTTCTCCGACACCAGCTACTGCACGACGCTTGTTTCAATACCGATTCTTCTCATGTTAAAAAGCACCTGAAATAATATTTTAATATCTGCGTCAATGAATATTTTTTGGCCATTAACTGTTTGCTAAATTAGAAAATATTCCCTTCAGGATGAATAAAATTAAAAGAGGCTTGTGCTTTTTAAATCTTTTGTTAAAGCCCATCATGTTGTCATAATTTATGAACAGAACTATCATTAATTTCCTTGATAAATGAAGTTGTGGATCCATATTTTTTAAAAAATAAAATTATTAAATCAATCTTAATAATTTTTACAGAACTGATTTAAAAAATCCTTTTTTTGCATAAAATTCATTTAACTAAGAAAATGTCTCATTGTATCTGAAAGATTTTTTTATAATTACTAACGTTACATTTATAGTAATGTTTTAAATAAATATTGTTTCTTCTTATATATAAATAACTCGTAATTACTTACATGTATTTAATCAATAGCATTGTTATTCTTTGCGTTGTTTAAATCAGATTTAATACCGATTTTTTTTTGTACATGAAGTATTAAAAGAAAATTATGTTGTTGTTGTTACTGTTACTAATGGCACTTACTTATGGATAAGCCCCTCGCTGATACAGCAGCAGATTTTAAGTCGAAAGGAGCGTCTCTTGTTTTTGAAGAAGCGCCAACTAGGGCTAAGAGTACGACTTAGCTACACAGTCTCCACATTTGTTTGCACATCCTCTTTTTACAGGGGGACACAGTCACACATCTCACTGATAGGACACAGATAATAGCTCCATTCCCAAACCAGGACTTGAACCGGCGACTCCCGTAACACGAGGAAGACACGCTACCTCTGTGCCAAAAAGCCTGCAAAAAAAATCATTATCTCACGAATTGTTATTTCGAGACTTTATCAAACCTTCACTTTTCTGAATTGATTGAGTCGGAAAAACACCTTTTTGGAATTTTCTCTGGCTATCTGGAAACATAACTCAAATCTGCTTTTATCTAGAAGGATAAAATTTGGTATATGGTCTTTAAAATCAATATTTAAATGTTCATCAAATTTTGAAAGAAATCCCTTTATATGAAGTCTGACTGTTCGAGTACAAGCGAACTCAATGACGGCATTTTTTAAACTTTTTCGTATTGGAAGTAAAAAAAAAAACGTATTGTAATCATCGAAAAATTCCAACTATAGATTTTAACGAATCTCAAAGCTTCAGAACTTGCTGAGGACATTACGAATATATATCGCATTCACAGAAATATATATGTGAACACATAACTGAAACCCTCTTTAACCTGGACGGGTAAAGTTTGGTATATGAACTTTAGACCACATTTATAAATTTCTATGAAATTTTAAACAGTATCCATTTATAAGAAATTTGGCTATTTGGGTACAAGCGAGATAGACAGCTGAATAAAAAGCTAGATATTAAAAATTTGTTGCACAGAGCCAGAGTGTAGATTCACAATTTGAGCTAAATTTGTGAAAAGGTTTACCGTTTGTTGGCCTGTACTTTCGCATGCATGTAAATGCAGTAACTCCTTAACGTGGTCTAAAGTTCATATACCAAAATTTACCCGTCCAGGTTAAAGAGGTGTTTAAGTTATGTGTTAACATATTTATTTCTGTGAATGTGATATATATTCCTAATGTCCTCAGCAAGTTCTGAAGCTTTAATATTCGTTAAAATCTATAGTTGGAATTTTTCGATTATTACAATATGTTTTTTTTTACTTCGAATATGAAAAAGTTTTAAAAAGGCCGCCGTTGAGCTAATAAAATTCGGTATATGATCTGTATGTCCGGCTGTCCGAATTAAGTTAACAAAACAAAGAGAGAAGCAAACGAAGCATATTTTGTAAACGAATTTAACTTCTAAAGGGCAGATGTGTATGAATTTTGGAGCCAAATGCATAGTGAGGTTAACCGGCTATCGGTTTGTACTTTCACAAGCATGTAGACTAAATAATTGAAGAATTCATTGAAATCCATAAAAAATACAAATACATATAACAAATCAAACTTTAGAAAATACCAGTACAACGAGAATTAATTATTGTTTCTACAAATATTTTGATCGCTACATTTTGAAATTTGTTACATTTTTCAAAATGAAAGTTGTTCTTCTATGTTTGTTAATTGTAGTTTCAATATTTTTGAAGCTTTTGAGCAGATTGATCAAATATTTTATGGAACGAGGAAATTAAAATTTGAACACGTTTTAAAAATATGAGTAATTTCCTATTTATTTCATTTCTTGATAAGAGACAAATGTGCTATTAAAATAGCCTTGTATTTATTTTATTAATTTGAAGAATTTATACACAGGAGAGAAAGGAAAGGAAAGGAAGAAAACGTATAGTTTTAATTTTATTAGCCCTTTCCACGCTTCTATGGCACATAGATGATAAGCACTAGACAGTTTCACGTTTATTGTGATGTGAAAATGGCAAACATGCCCCATTCTCAAGCTGTACTGACTCGCAGAGAAAATTTATTTCGCTCAGCCAGGCAGTAAGTAACTTACCTTAATTACTTTATAATATAACTAATTAAATCTTACCATTAATATTTAAAATTTTATTGGTATTTATTTTTTGGATTTATATTAAAAATAAACATTATTCATTGGATCTGTATTTATTGATATGTACCAATTATTGGAAATTTATTGAATTAAGTTTGGATGAAAATGGTTTCATTAAACAAAAGCTGAAAGTATTTCAGACTTAAAAATTTGACATTTTATGTATAACAGTTTAAATAAATAATAAGATAAAAAGAGGACTATAAAGTATCACGCAATTTTAGAAAAATTGTTTTAATTAATTAATTAATTTTTCTCTTTCTCTTGAACTTCAATTTATGAATCTAAGGATTTATTTGCATTTGGTTAAAAACTTCTACGATTACTGCATCAATTAAAAATTTTGTAAAATTAGTTTACTGAAATTTATGAATATTTATCAGAAACGATCACAAATAGTTGTTAGTTCAGATAAGAATTTTGCTTCTACGTTTGTTGGCTTCTTTATTTAAAATTGACGATTTACCTGAATGTATTTTATCAGAAATCAAATAGCTAACATTTACTTTGGTTCATTTTTGAAAGTAAACACTAAAAGAAAAATTTTCAGTGTTCAAGAAAAGAATAGGATTAGCAACTTTTCGAAAATCAAGGAGAAAAAGTTTTTTTAATACTATATAAGGAGTTATAGACGTAAAAACTTAAATCTGAAGAATTCTACTGATCGCAGTGTTTCAGTCTTGCATGAGTCTAAAAAATATATTTTCAGAAATGACTCTGTTAATTTTTATATATTGATCGTGTTAACATTAAAATTCAACAAATTAGGTTAGTAAGATTTGAAGTACAATTCCCAGTCATGAAAAAGTATCAAATTCATACAAAATCGGGATGCTGGGAATTGTTCTAAACATATTGTACTTTCTTTCAGCAAATCTAAACACAAATCATGACATATTGAGAACAGGAGATAAATTCCAATAGAAATCAGTCCCTTTTCTTATATTATGTTATTCCAAAATTATTTAAACTTTCTATAAAAGTTAAAATTAAGTTTCTTATTTTTTGCAACCAAAATAAATTTTGATTTTGTAGTATCACTCAAGACTTAATCTGAACTAGATTTAAATTAGGCTTGCTTGCTATAACGATTTCAAAGTTTGTATAATACAAAAAAAAATAGTTCAGAGGGAAATCACACACTGTATAAAAAGTATTAGTTGTGTTAGTTTCAAAGTAATATCTGTTACTCATCAAAGAAAATCACCGAGAGTGTGCAAAAAGAAACACTTCTTATTGTTTGCTTCCTTTATTTGGTTCGCAGTTCGAAGTGACAGCACCGAACTTGGCACTTATAAAGATAGGAGATAAGAAGCCATTTCCTTCTAGTTGACAATCACTCGGGAGTTCTAGGCTAATCCACAAGAGAGTTGTGTCTGGATACGAGAACAAAAACTAAAAAAAGCACTTGATAAGAAATCGTTACTGTCAAGTTTATTTATTAGGTATGCTAATGTTTCAGATAGAAACATTTGACAAGTATCATATAATAAAAAATTCATACGTATAAAACCAAAATATTGTTTTTGCTTATAGATTTATTTTATTGAACGGCAATTTTTAAGAATTTGCATTGGAAAATGCTTTTATTTCATCATATTCACGGTGAATTTAATTAAAAATTTTAATTACAAAAGTATTAATGCTGGATTATAAACATTTTAATTATGATGAAACTCCCTGAAATTTAGTACCCTACATAATGTAAAATTTACGCATTGAAAAGTAGCATTCATTGTATTTAAAGGGGGATTTATCTCTTATACTTATTGGCACCGGGATTTGCAGTCCAAGATAATTTTTTAATTAAAAATAAAAAGAAAATTACATTTATGGTACAAAAACATTAATTGCATTACGGCACAATATAATGTTCATATAAATATAATTTCCATAATTCCACAGATAAAAATTAATAGTTAATTCATCTCAGTAATTTTACGATTTATTCCGTTTTAAAAATTCAAAATTACAAGACTCATTGATACGAGATAGAAATAATTATTTATTAGTAACAAAAAATTATATAATTATATTCGAAACTTAAATGATTTTTATTCTTCTTCTAAGCAATATAACAATGAGAAAAATCCGTGAAATACCTGAGGTCAACTTTTAAATTAACCTTGAGGGAAGTTAATAAGATACTACGGTTTTTTTTCATTAAAAAGCCCATTTGCCTTCATGCAATTTTTAAGCCATCAGGCCTCAAGGAATGAATTCACGCTGTCCCAGGTTGATTATTAGTTTGCTAATTTTGTAGCTTTATATAAATGAGATAAATGACAAACAAGTACGAATATCCTTTTGAAATTATGAATTATTTATTAACTATTCAGCTCTGGATTCAAATATTATTTCGTCAACAATTAGTTTTGATATAGACATTCGTCTAAATAACCTGATTTGCGTGCCAGGATTTTATTTTAGCAGAAAATTGTTATAGAAAAATATTTTTATTAGTACGAGCTATTATTCTCAATTCCACCCGGAATCTGTAATGCTCTCTTTTTCAAATGAACTCTTTTCTAGTATAGCTGTAGATATTTTTTTCTGCTTCCCTTATATAAAGAAAATATCAAATTCAATTACTGAGGAAATGAGACTAAACTATGAAAGAGAAAGTGTTTACAGATTTTCAGTCTGAAAGATACATACCTGCTCAATATGAAAACCAGTTTTCAGTTAATGCAATATGTTATTGCGCGCATAGCTAATGATATATTTTTTTTTAATTTTATTTTATTTTTCCTCCTGAAATTTAGGCTTAAAATATTACTTGTTATCATTCTCATCTGTAAAAGTAAAACTTGTTAATAGTGTGCATGTTTGAATATTTGACAGAGTCAGGGAATACATAAAATTCCATTTCTTTGTTTAAATTTGCATTTGATTTTGAAGCTGCAGGTAGTTTTATCCTTATTTTTAAATGTATTTGGATGAGATAAGGATGATACCTGGTCTGTCGATTCAAAATTCAAACTTTTGTGGCACACCAGATATTTAATATATACCATACTTCTATTGTTTGTAATAGTAAGCAAAATCCAGCATTATACCCCCGAAATCTACCATCCTGAAGCCGAGACATAACTTCCAGGATGCATTGCCTGCAGTATGATGTTGAATTTTAATGATTAAGATCCTGTATCGATTCTATACGAATTTCGTCTTTTAAAAGTTTCATTGCAATAAAGGAAGTCTAGTCCTCTTATTTGCGTTACTATATGTAAATCGATATAGAAGATTTTATTTGAGATCACCAGGTTAACGATCTTACCGGTACCAGCTTACAGTTATAATTAATTCCTATCAGCATAAACATAGCAAATTTAATATTTTTAATGAAGCTATCTTTCTTGATGATTTAAATAATTTATTATTATAATGGTGTGAAACACAACATATCATTTAACATGATACTGCTTTTCGCCACATAATGACTTTTTCTGTCGTTAATATTCAAATAATCTTCATCCAGCGTAAGAAAAACATAAATCAAGCATGAAATCACCAGAAAAAAATTCATACACTCACATTTTGCCATATCTTTCAGGTTGCTTTAGAAGTATTCATGCAACTTATATTTTAATAGGAACAGATTCCGATTCGTCAATCCTATTAATGCTTTGTAAAATAAAACCTTCTAAAATCTTAATTTAATTTTTAGAATCAAATAGTTTATCATAATTCTTTTTCTTCAGTCTTTCCAGTACCTTTAGGCATGTAATTAAGGGCATTTAATTCTTGTAAAATATGTCTGTAAAATTCTATTATGTTTATAGTTTTTTAACTAGTCTATAGGATTATCAGAATATAATAGTCATATGTTTGAACAAATTTATCCACAATTATATGGGAAAACTCTAAGACATTTTATTCTTATTAGAAAAATATTCAATATAAAAATTAGAGCAAGGAATATTAATTCTATCAATAAATAAAGCAATAATATTATAAAATAGCAGCATAAATCGAAAATGATTTGCGCTTGAACTATATTTTTGTTTGTAGCAATAAGTTATTACTAACAACAACACCTGGAAATTCTATTCAAAATCTTTATTGTACTTCTGTCAGTTGCAAATATTTCATTTTCCAAAGAAAACAGTAACAATATTTCAATTTCAGCTATTTTTTATCTTTTCGTGTCTCTGTTGTTAAATTTTCTCTCCGGCATTTTACATCGACTCTAACGGCGCATTCATGTTGACAGCTTATTTTATGAAGAAACATTTCGAATAATAGCTAAAAAAAGAATGTTTGTGGTATTTATTACAAAATTAATTTTGACAGATAGTAGCTAGAATTATTCTTTCATCTTATCTTGTCTCTTTATTTAAAAAGAAGGAATTTTCCTTTCTTTTGAGATTATTTACAAGAAGCCTTTTTTTGTCTTTGTGAAATACAGGAAAAGAAAGCATAATTTAACAAATATTTCTATAATAGCACTTGACTGAAATATGCAAATAATACGATATTTTTTAATTATCATGCAGTTAGGTTTTTAGTTGTTACATCCAGACATAATGTATAATTTTACATTCTGAGGAAGTTCGTTTCTCTAATTTTAAGCTTTTAAGAAAAGGAACATGGCTCAACAAATTTTAATGAATTCTAAAGAATATGTTTTATATACAATAACAACGGAGTTTCATAAATTTAACAACAATTATTCTGCCGACAATATTTTAAGGTTTCATTATGGCACTAATGATGGTGAAAGTTATGAGCAAGAAAGCAGATTGTGGTCGGAGATAGTAAAGGAGAAATTTAAATTAAGGATTTATAATTTTTTTTAAATAAATTAAAACCAATGATATCCTTTTGATCCAATTTAAAATAATTATATTATTTTGAAACAAAGTTTATTATAATGATTTAGACTGTAAAATTATTCCAATATATATTGTTTTCACTATTCCAATTTAAAATGCATGCTTGATTCATTTCTGATAATATTGAGTTTCATAATTTTGTCTGGAATTTGCATTACCCAAAAATGCATTTGAAAATAGAATTTCAGAGTTAAAAACCTAATTGATATTATCTTTAATCTAAAATAAAAGAATATTTTTCATTTCTTATATAGCATAATAACGCTTCACAAAGATATATTTTAAGTAAAGATATTTAAATATTCATTAATTTTTCATCAATATTTCAAAAGTCGCCAATTTTGACTGATTTTAATCAACAAAATTATGAATAATTAATAGTTCATATCATCTAGGACTTCACTTTAAAACTTTTAAAAATGTATCTGCATGATTATACTTGCATATATATCTCCGTTTTCTATGAAATACCTAATTCCTTTTCGGTACATTTTTCTAAAAACCTTGGTAATTCCCAAATTTCAGGTCAAAGATATCTACTCCCATGAAAGTAGTACCTAAATAAAAGGAAATATAAATGCGTTACATTGTGAGATCACTTACATCTATACATAAAAAAAGACAATTTCTTTCGAATGATTTTCAAAACTGCATATTTTCTAACCTAACACTTCATTTGTTGATGTTGTTATTAATGGCACTTGCCATGTACAAGCTATCAAATGACCGTCAGCGATTTTAAGCCTAATGAGCGTCTCTTGTTTTTGAAGTAGCGCCAACTAGGTCCAAGAGTACGACTTAGTTAGGCACTAATCACATTCACTTGCACAATCCCTTTTTACAGGGGGCAACATTCTCGCACCTCACAGTTAGCACACAGAAGTACAACCATGCCCTGACCGGGATTCAAACCCAGGACCCCCAGGTCACGAGGAAGACGTGTTACCTCTGTGGAAGGATACGGCACTACATTTGTAGATGCTATTTAAAACGAATGCTAAAATCTACTGAAGGATGTATAACTTGATCATGAATTATTAAGAGTACCTGGAATCATTTCTTGCAAGCATAGTAAGAATGAAGCAAGTATGCTTCTCGCCTTATGACGTATATAATAAGCAGACCAGCCATTTTTGTACCTTGTAAATTCCAGCACTGGTCGTGAAATTCGACAACAAATAAGTTAGTCACTCAATATTAATAACGGATTTTCTATAACAAGCTGCATTTAACGACGTCAAGATAATGAGAGCATAATCCTCGAAACTTCTGAAGGATCTAATATCCCATTTTATTGAGATACTTCCAGCTCTTGGATACTGGGATCGTGTTCATTGTGGTTTTGGGAAAGCAATTTCAGGACGCAGGATAAATTATTCTAATAAAAATTGAGTGTCCCTTTCTTTCGCGTTTCACCATAGTTTTGCGAACATCTACCAATGAAATGCTTGATTTATATGTTAAGATCTTGACATTAATGCGTGCAAGGTGTCTTTTCTTACAAAATCTATGGTGTGTTACACCTTTCTTTTTTTACCTCATACCATTTTCAAATAAAAATGCTGATCTCAAATTTATTCTCTTATTAAGTAAGTACAAGGCCTCTAAGTGTGACGTGCGTTTTATATAAAGCATGTGTGTGTGTGTTTGTATTTGTGATATAATAATAAGATATTATAACTGCTAATTAACAAGCTGTTTTAAAAGCGTAATAAGAAATAAATTTTGAGATAAATTAATACCAAACTTAAATAAATTTGCCATACACTATTTTTGGAAAAGTTTATTTATTTCTAAAAAAAATACATCAAAATTTATTTCAGCTCGCTGATAATGTTAGGAATGTATACCCTAGAAATATCTTGACAATATAATATAAATTTAGAAGTTACAGTTAACTGCACCAAATAAACCAAACTAAACAAAAATTAACTAAAATTGTAGATACCAGCACCAAGGGACTTTGCTTCTATAAAGACAGATCCTTCATTTGCTCTATAATTTACCATACGAAAAGCAGATTTTTATTTTTCAACCTTAGTCATAAAAATTGATATCAAGGAATATGTGAAAATATTTTGGACAAAATTTTCTATTAAATTTTATCTAATTAAAAGTACTTTTTTAATAAAATTTTCACAATTAAAATGCTTTATTTTTAGATTTACAAACGAATAATTAATTAAAAAATATTTTGAATTAATTTTTAAACATAAAAATGTGCAAATATAAATAAATGAGCTATGAAGATTCAACATATTATCTTGTATCACATTATTTAATACAGATAAAACAAGTCATTTCGATACGAAATATTTAAATTAATACTTCTTCTTAATTTCATTTAATCTGTTTTATTTTTTGAGTTATTATTGATTAATTATTCATTGATAATTTTATTCTCTAGGCTTAATTACTCTTCGTAGGTTGATTAAAATTTCTTGCACGCAAACAAGAACCTCGTATTCCTATACAGTTGAAAGGGAATGGTATTTGGGAAACTTTTAAGAAGTGGATCTATAGGGCAACCATTTTGCTATAAACACCAATATTCCGATTGCATAATAGAGAGTAAAAATCCGTTACCTTCGGGACTCACGCCATTTATGATCACAATGCCATTACAATAAGGTTGCACAACCTTTAATCCATAGATTTATTGGGACGAAACCGTTTTTTATCCTATTGTATTACCACAAAAGAACGAATTGCGTGAGCAGCAATTTATCTTGGATGGCGATACAAAGGGGAAAAATTGAGCATTTCAGTGGGTTGAATTTCGTTGGGAACTTCGGTGACAAAAGCACCGTGACATAAAATGTCACAGAGGCATTTTTCAGAAACACTGACTAAACTACACACGCAAGCGACTTATTTGACTTTCAGATTCCTTCAATTTCATTGAGAGTGGAATTCTGTATCGTTTACAGTGTCCTATCTAAATGTATTAAAATTTAAAGTTTCCGAAATATTCTGTTTTTAGTATGAGGTTTCTGCAAGCTTTATAGATAATACACATTTTTATGCTCAAAGTCACCTCCACAGGGTTGCAAGAGGAAAGTGTGGCGGGACAAAGAATTCCTTCAATAGAATACGTCATGTCTGCAATTTTTCAATGAATACGTAATTCCTTTTCCGAGAAAAGTGAAAAGCAAATTATTTGTCGTAGATTTATTGAACATATTTTTCTATAAATTTCAAAATGGTGAATGGACATTGAATTTTCTTCAACAGAACCAGAATATTGGTGTTTGAATTATTTAAAATTTATTTGAAGAAATAAATGTTTGTGTATATATATTGGGAGTATGTGTTAATTTGATCCGTTTTCAAAAGAGAACTGCGACTGTTTAAATGCTTTATTGTGACAGTTGATTAGTCGTTTCTGAAGAGTCAATTATCGGTCAATAATATCCAATTTATCTCGCTTTCAGTCTCATAAAAAAACTGTTGTTTTTTACTATGTTGAATACATCCGATTTTGTGTTAACGAAGTAGTAATGTTTGGTATTTCTGCTTTAGTTGGAAGAAAAGTGCCGCTGAAACATATAGAATACTTGTAGAAATTCACTACTGATAAATCATATCTGGAATGATTTCGACATTTCAAGAATGATGACTTTCGCGTTGAAGACAAGTCGTTTTGGAGAGTCAAAAAAATAAATAAATAATCATAGACGTTACTGAATGAAGATCCAATACAAAAAGAGCTTGTAAAATCATTGGAATTGACTCAGCAAGAAATTTCCGTACGATTGAAATACTTGTGAATGATTCAAAAGAAAGTATGTATTAGGCGCTTTCTGAACTGCATTCCAGAGACGTTGAGATACCATTTTTAAATTGCAAATAGCTAATTCTAGCAAGCAAAGAAACATCATATTGTGACTGGGAAGGAGAAATGGATCATATGACATGTTCTGACATGTTCTACGACAAAGTAAAGAAGAGAAATACTACTCTAAGCCCAATTAACCTTTGTCATCGACCTCAACAGCAAAACCAAATATTCATAGTTCTTATGTCATTTTGGGTGATTGATGCGACCAAAAGGGACTTGCGTACTATGATTTGATATAATATGGTGAATCATTACGGATGATCGGTACAGACTACAACTGATTCGTTTCACCAGTGTATTATGAGAAATACTGCCGGAATACGATAAACTCTAGATCTCATGTCGAAAAAGCTTTACAAAAATATTTGGGAACACTCAAATTGAGCATTTTAATACTCTTGCTATAATTTCTGGACAGGTATCCTTCCGATAACTAGTTACTCCGACAGCTACAGTGTGATTAGGAGGGTTAACAGTTCATATACAAAATATTATCGAGACAATTTTCAATAGAAAATACAAGTAAACATTTTCATCACCTTGGCATGCAGATCTAAAAGTATCGCCACATTTTTAAATAAAAAGTTTCTTACGTAACTAAATATTTTCATCCTAATAATTGAGTCCTTCAGGAATCTTTATAAAGAAAGCTTTTTTACCAATATTATAGCTTTGGAATTTTCTTTTTAGCCAATATTGACTGAAGGCTAAAAATATTTATGCTTTATTGTATAATACTTGAGAATTCAGAAAAGTTCATTTTCACATAACATAAAAAAGGAAAGCAACAATGATGGAAATTTAAAAAAAATAAGGACAGCATATGCAGAAAATGTCTAATAATAAGAAAATATCTTTTAACTGTTAGCTTTCCACATATTTTTTCATCCTTTAAACGTTTCTGGATAGAGTTGAAAATATATCCTTTGTCACGTATTCGGGACTTAGTGTATTCTTTTTCTACATAAATTCTCTGTTACTACCAAATAACCCCCATGTTCATTAATTCTCTTACTCGGTCTTAAAAGCCGTAATTCAATTGTCAAGCTAATATTTTTCTGAGCTGAAGCTTCAAATAAATTTTATTTACTTTTATAAGATTCTTGGAAACGTTTGAAAATGGAATGATGTTAAGCATTTAGAAATTATGTTCAAGATATCAATTCTATTTTAAAGTTTTTTTTCTATTTAAAATTTTAAAGATAAAACACTAATGTTGACCTTTTGAAATATATTTTTCGCATTGCAAATTTTTGTTCATAGACTACTGTCGTTTCAAATTAACATAACAAATTAAATAAATTTCGGTACTATGATTTAAAACCAATAACATAGGATTATACAAGTAAATTGGCATTTATTACAAATGAATGATTTCAGAAGAAATCACAGTTGTCTATAGAAGATTTTACTTTTTGAATTTTCAAGATTTATGAGACATAATTATAAAACAAATATTAAGACATAAGTATGTCTATAAATAAAACAAAGGATATACAGACAGTTAAAATATTCCTCCTATTTTCAAGCAAATGTTGAAGTACTGAAAAATGTTTAAGTAAAATACATAAAGCTAGAAGAAATAATCCATTTAAACTTTCTCTCTCTCTCGGACACTGCAGGCTTACTTACCCGCCATAGTTGATGTAAATAATAACCCCACTTTTTTAACTTGTAATCTGGTTTCACTTATTCATAGACTTCGAATTCCAATCATGCATATTTGATGAAGATTTAAAGTGCTTTGTTTCTATAATATCTTATCTTCTTCGATATATCTTATAAACTTTATTAATAAAAAATGTTATAATATTAACTGAATTAATTTTTTTTAAATTTTTTTTTATTTATTTTTGCTTTTTTATCAAAACTCGTGTCTGCATTTATGTTTGGATTGTATAGTCTTAATATATTTTTATTACAAATAAATATGTTTAAAATGACTGTAAGTGATATTTAAAATTTAAGATTACTTTTATATTCAAGCAGATACATTTAATAAAAAATAACATAAAATCAGAACATAAAAAAACTGCATTTATACCTCGTTGAATCAATTTTGTTTTGTGTTAAACGTATTTATTTCTGATAATTTATTTGTTAATATCTATCTACACGTAGTTTTTGAAATAATACATTGTCATGAATATCTACGAAATTACAGTGAATAAAATTTGATTTCATGTCATGAAAGTTTTTAATAGTTATAATAAAAAAATAACTAAACCATAATCATAAAAAGTTTGCGGATCATAACTTTCAACGGCAAATAAAACAAATCTTTCATGTTTAAACATTAAACTGTTCTTTACTTACAAAAATTTCATCTTTATTTTATTTTAATCGTTGAAAAATATTTTCAGTAAATTTATAGCGTTTTAAAGCCCTGAGAAAAAGTATATCCTTTGAGAAAGCTTTTGCACACTATTTCATATCAATTTGATACATGAGAGACGGAACAGACCCATACATTTCAGTATTTTCTACGATGAATCTTTAGTCCGACTTTTTCTACCTTGAAAGAATTTTTATTCCAAACTATAAAAAGAATTACTTTAAAAGCTTTTCAGTGATGCGTTGAGCTAATTTTTTTTCTTCCAAAATACGTTTAGCTTTGAGTGTTTTTTAAACATATGCGAAGTATAACTGAAAATAGATTTATGCTTTTAGAAGGATATGCTCTTCTTGTACGTAAATAAATTGATCTTCATGTTGCTGAATTTTGTAAACAAATAAACAAGAAAAATAAAGGAGCGAGACAAGACAGTGCCCCAGTTTAACTACGGATCTTCAAAAAATGGAAAATAATGCCTAATTTATACAAATATTTTGCATTTTTATTGTAACTTCTATAATTTATAAATGCATTTATTTGCAATCTTGGGTTTAAAGCTCCTTTGTTTATTGATTTAAAGGATGATGTTTTGTAACATGAAGTTAGTTTTAAAACGAATTACATAATAAATAAGGCTTTACGATAAAATTTTATCTTTCATTTCATAAAAAAATTCATTATTTCCTTACACAAAAAGGTTAATTAATTTATGTATAAAAAACTGAATGCTTTAATTATAAAATACGTTTTATTAATAAAATTATTAATAATTTTTCGCATGTATATACCAAGCGAACATATTTCTCACTTCAGACCAATTCATATATAACGTTTTTCTTATGTTTTACTAAAAAAAAGATACTAACATCTAAAATTCATTGAATTATTTTGTAAATTAATTTTTAGATCATCAATAATAATTATGAGCTTATTATATTACCCCTTCTGGAAAGTAATTTCAAAATACAATCTTACAACTTTTACATTTGATTTATTTGGACAAAGGAAAAAAAACTATTTAACTATTTTATCATATCAAGAGGATATAATATAATAAACATGCTCAAAATTAAGTATAATAATTTTTGCAACACATACATAAGAGGTGGTAATCTTATTTTCAAAAGCTCCGTTGTAAACGTATGTTTGCTTCCGCATTAATGCTATGTTATACAACTATGAAAAATTATAAGTTTGTTAAGACCACAGTTCAGTTTGAACAGTGAATAAATTTTTGTTTGTTAAGAATGCATTTAAACTTCAAAATAAATTAAGGTCATGCATACTGAGTCTGAGTAATTATTTTATGTTTATTTTGAAAAATCTAAATGATCATTAAGAATAAAGTGCACATTCGTTTGTTGCTAGCTTATATATATAAGAATACACTCAGGAATTTGTTTCAGTATTTGTTCTTGTGTTTTTCATATTAGATATAATCAACATATTTTATTTCTCAAACTTAGGAATTTAATTTTTTTAGAATTGAATTCATTAGCAATTTCACAAATAAGGAATTTCTATAGGGTTTGAAATGTTTGCTCAAAAACTCTTATTTTTATCAGGATGCTTATAATTGAGCATATTTATTACTATACAACAATTTTTAAATTAATCCTCCAATCCACAATTTATCTCACGCAGTATTGAATACAAAAATTACTTATTTTGCATTACTTAATTTATTGCCAACTTTGCATTTTCTTGTTACATTATATAAAGCCACCATTTCGTCTTCCACGTGATTTTGCTGTATGTTTACAGTTTTCTGACTCTATGCCTTTTCAATTCCAATAAAGTATTAGTTAATAAAACAAATAACGTCATAAAGTGTTTCTTGCTTTTATTTCTTAGGATTTAACGAAATGCCCAATAAAATACAATTTCAATAAAAATAAAAATTCCTTTTCTTTTAAATCATTGAAATAAGTCTCATTCAAAATAGCGAAGAAAAGCAAAATATATGATGATTTTAGTGATTGCCTTCAATACGTAATATCTTTAGAATTTAGAAATTATCACATTGTAAAGATAGAATTTCAGCTTAAAATCAACTGAAAAGACCCACTTTTGAAATCAAATCCTTGATCTGATTTATAAAGAGGATTAGCGAGAAATAAGTTACCCCCTTCAGATGACTCTAAAATGCGTTCTAATGATCCAAATGAAATTAAACAATAGATTATTGAGATGATGTTCTTTACATTTATTAAAAATATTAGAAGAATTCACTGTTAGGTGGCGTTGTAATACACATAAAACCGTTTAACATATTTTGTAATTGTTAAATAAAGTAAAACTAAATTTGCTCAATATGTCCTCCTTTATTTTCAACTATATTCTTTAATCGGAGAACCATATTTTCCATGGATGAACGGAGTGAGTCTGCAGGAATATTAAGAATAAAGCGCCGAATGTTGTCCTTCAAATCAGGTAGAGATGATGGCCATTGACGGTAGATATTGTCCAAATAACCCCACAACCAAAATTCGCAAAGGGTGATGTCCAGCGAAAGATGAGTTCATGCTATTGGGAAATAACGGCTGGTAACTCGTGCATCTGTGAAATGCTGTATTAACAATCGCTTTACACGACGGTCAATATAAGGTGCGGCATTATACTGCATGAAAATGATGTCTTGAAGGCATCCTCGTTGTTGAAAATTTGGAATTATAAAATTCCTCAGCTTATTATGGCCTCAATGTTTTGTGGAGGAACAGGTTTGTACTCCATTTGCTATTATCTCGTCAAAGAAAAACAGTCTGAAGATGAAGATACTGTAAAACCACACCATACTATCACTTTTTAAGGTGCAAGGGTTCCGGGATAACGTGATGGTTTTCTTCTGCACAAATTAGGCAGTTGTGAGTGTTAACTTGAACATAGAGGCAAAAATAGGCATCATCACCCAACAGAATGCTCCATGGTCACGTGGTGTCCACCACCATTCGAGCAAGAATCTGAAGTGGACAATTTTTACCGACCTTTAAGTCCCTGTCCTGAAACAGCTGCACAGACTTGATTTTTTTATGGATAAAAATGCAAAATCTGCCGAAATTTTTTTCGTACAGTTGAAAACAACTTATCCAGAGCACGGGGAACAACAGGCAAACTCACACTATTATGCAACGACTGAGCACTGGCTTCAACGAAGGCGATTGCGAAAGTTTTGACGTTGCAAGACGGATTTTTTTTCGTCCTCTCTCTGGAAGAATGCCAAATTTTTGCATCATATTGCCCAGGGCACCTGGAGACATTGGTCCTCTTCGTATCTGCTTCAAACGACGCTATTCCTTTACAGCATCGGTGGAGTTTTGTTGTTTCTGGTAGAACAATTTCATCAATAGCGCTTTTTCTTACAACGTAGGTATGACGAAGGGAGAAGAAACTAATGTTCATGCTGAACCCGCCTTCTTTTTATTGAAAGAAAAATGGTAATAGACATGCGCTGCAGCTCAAATTATGTTTTACCTCTTCAATAAAAGCAAATAAATGCCAATTATGTTTCAGTGTTAACTGTTGACTAATTTTTGTACTATATTTTTTAATTAATAAATGTAAAACTCATCACCTGGATAATCTGTAGTTCAAATTTTATCTCTTTTGGACCAATTGCATACACTTTAGAGCCCTCTGAAGTGGGTAACTTATTTCTTGCTAACCCTAATAAAGGTTATTCAAGAGTTTTATTTTTGAATATTCAATATCATTTAAGTGCTTTCTATTTGTATGAGAAACACTCTTAAGAGCTTGGCGTTCTGCCAATGTTGCTAACAAAGTGCGTTTCTTTTTTTCCATCTCAGTTAATTTTGCTTTCAGCATTCCCTTCTAATATCTCTGGTTTATGCTCACATATGCATAGTTTTGAAGCATATAAGTTTCCGCTTTCGCATAAAACAGAAATAAAGATAATTATAGAAACGAAGAAACGGGTTACGGTAGACAACGTGTTAATATCTAGTGAAGGGGCTCTTCATTTGAAAAAAAGAATACATTTTACTATAAAAATAATCCTTATTGTTATTAAATTATGATTTTAACTGTAATTGTACACTTTTAGTTTACAGCTAACACTGATATTGTTACCATTGACTCTTTTTTTAGGGCTTGAATAAATATTGAATCCTACGAATTATTAGCCAGCACTTACAGGCCTATGTAAGTGCCCTGCCTTAAGAAATAGTTACTCAAAACTATCTTGAAAGTAAAGAAGTAGATCTAGGTTCTATAAGTTCTTTTATATGATTCCTAACAATTTTGTAGCAAATTTCTCTCTTTATTCATAGTTCGTTTCCACCTATATGCTGATTATATCTATTGACACCATGGGTAGACAAAAATTGATATCTTTGAAAATTCATGAAAATAATCACAAATATTTTTTATTTCAAAAGAAGAAATTGCTAGATTTTATTTAGCTGAAATTTAAAAAAAACAACTTTTATATGTAAATGAACCATTAATTATTTCATTGTCGTCAGTGTTGTAAGTGCATATGAATTCCAACCGATAATCAGAAGAATTCAATTAATTTTAAAAGGCTCTTTGATAATTTCGCGATGAAACTCATTTGCGAAAATGTTCTAAAAGCCTAGAGAAAAAATAATCTCGAAACTATACAATACTTTTCGAAATGCAATTGACGATTGTAGAAACAAAGAAATTGGAACAATGAATTGCGAATTTAAAATAAAAGTAGAAAGTAGCGAATCGAAAGTGCCACAAAAAATAAAATGGAAAGTTGCACAATGACAAAGAAAAGAAGAAGGTCATTAAAGAGAGAAGAAAATCGTCATGGAAATTGATATCACTTGATAATTTACATACGAATAAAAAAAATGGTAACGAATAAACGGTGAAACGAGTAAAAGGAAGAATTCAGGGGGTTTATCATAGCATGTTTTTCTGAAAAGAATGTTACTATAAAATATGTACTCCTCTTCAAAAGTGCTTTTTCCTTAGATTATCTCTATATGACTTGATGATGGGGTTGAAGTAATAAAATATACTCGTTTTTCAAAGATTTTTATTAACTTTGTTTTAACAGTAGATGTGATTTTTTTTACTGTCGTCGATAGTAAAAAATATGAGCAGTTAAAATATTATGTAAAATGCTTAAGAAAATATTAACCTTTCAATAGTTAAATGTTTTGAAAATGAAAAATGTCTTAACTAGTATTTAGGCTATTTCAAAGAATCAAAAATCAAATCTTGTTGAAAGAAATCAAATAAACAAGTTGAGGATTAATTTTTTAGTTAACTGTTGATTAATGAATATACAACCACCTCTAACACTGAAATATACATCTGGATGTTATTTTTGCTATTAAATTATCATAACATTAGCATTAGAGATGCTAATTTTCAAGGTTTGAATTGTAAATTTCTATTTTTTGAAGCTTTTTTAGTAGCATATAAATATTTCAATTTCTGTTCAGATAACCTATAACCACCTAAAAGACTTATTTATTTTTACTTATAACTAAAAGCATAATTGAAAACGCTTTTTGTGAGTTTATCAAAGTTTACTCTCCATAATTGGTTCTTGTTTTTTTTTCGTATCTATAAACAAATAGATTTTCTCATTGCAGATTAATGAAGCATGATTTTTTAATGCTTAATGTCGTACTTGTAATTACAGCCTATACACAGGGAAATAAATGAGCATCCTTTACTGAGAATTTCTATATTTCTATTGTTACACTTGAAATGTATTTTGTATTTAAAATTAAGCATATAAAACATTTGCCAAATTATTTGGGCAGAAAAGTAATTTCTTGTACACTTGAGTCAATAAATTTTTAATATAAACGTATTTATTAATCAAAATTTACAGAAATTGAAGAAAAATAAAGAAAATTTACAAAATTTGAAGGCAATAGATAGTGTGAAAACTGAATTAGGTTTTATTCTCTTTCTTTAGAAACCATAATGAAAAAAAAAACAGTGTTACAGAATTATCTTTGGTTAGTGAAAAGTAACATGTTAAGACTTTTAAAAAACCTTTTCAAAATTAAAAAAAATGTTTTTAATAATCGATATAACAAGCCAAAAATTAGATATTAAGACAAAAAATTCTTTATTAGGTAATTTTATTTTACAATTATTTTTATTATACAAGATACATCCACAAAATCTTAAATTCAGAAATTCTCATATCTTTTCTTAAAGTTATTCTAATTTTGTTTGATAAACCTGCTCATGCTAAATTTATAATTAAATTATGTTTAAACATATTGTGGCTGTTCCAAATATTTTTACTAAACTTATTAATTAAATTACTTTTAATTCGTATGCTAACTATAAAAGCTCATGCGATCAGTATTTTTACTTAAGAATTTTCAATTTGAATGATAGTTTTTTTAAAGATTATTTAGATTATTATTTTAATAAGATTAAGATTATTAAGATTTTTAAGATTATTATTTTTTAAGTAGATAACCAAAATAAGAAACCACACTTATAATAAAAATATACTTTAAAATAACTTAACAGAAATTAATACAAATATATAGACAAAGAAAAGCAAGAGTCTTACTCAGCTCCAAAAAATTAAAGTATGCAAAGTAATTCCCTCCTTCACTGACGGACCATGATCCAATGAAATTGTCTGTCTTTCATTTATTTTCTTTTTTCGCTTTAAATTTTAACGCCAGCTGCAATTGCTGGTTCGGCAGATTTGGATCTCCATTTTGGTTCAATCATCCACGACCTCTTGCAAAAAAAAATAAAAGTTCAAATAAAAAAACGCGAAGCAGACTCGTCAACCCGAGAGATTGAGCCTCTTTTTATTCTCCTTACTGCAATCTTCTCTTTTGCACCCAATCCTTTTTTAGAGGAGAGGCGAAATAGAATACTTAGACGAATGAGAATCCAATAAACACACCCTAGGAACCCTTGATCCCATCCCCTTATCTGAGATTCCCTTTTGAGTGGAATATATACTCTGAATCCGGTTGAAACAACTATTTAAGGTCGCTCTAGACTTGCTATAAGTTACGAAGAAAGGATTCCCTTATATATATATATTAAGAGGGCGGAGGAGGTTTTTTGCAGAAAAACGCAACGCTAGTAAAACGGGAGGTTTCAAAGTGACTAGTGACCTAAAGATGGTTTCTGACAGTTATTGGATACTATGGTACTTTATCCTTTTTTTCACCTTAAAACTGAAGAAAAACTGTTAGTCATAGCGGTAAGAATATAAAAGTATTATTAGTCTGATGCTTTTATGTTTATTTATGTAGTTTTACCGAAACAAAAGAATGTCAGTAAAAGAAAGAATTCCCTTTTTCTCTTGTATTTGATGAATGATGAATATATCATGTCAAGTTTCATGATTTTAAAACTTTAAGAAATATTTAGGGGGGTATTGAATCTGTTACTACCCTTCGTACGTTTGTTTTTATAAACTACATGGTCGAATGCTTGAAACAGATTTTTTTCAGTTTTAGCTATCGATTCTTTCTGTAATGTAGCGAAATTTTTTAAGTCCTGTGGATATGGAAAGTTCTTCAATGGTCTATGCAAATGTATTTGTATCCCTTCAAAAATATCCCAACAAATACATTTTAATTTCAGTCTGTTATTGTGGCCCACTAAAAATGTGTTTCAATTCTTGTTTTCCAACTCTGAGTGACAGAAAAATCGTTTGTTTATGCGATGGGCAACCTCTCTCATTTCTTCAACTCGCACGTTCGGCAAAGATTTTGATTTCTTTTTGCATTCCATATATTGCTTATCTTTTATTCCATTTCATTTTATTTATCACTTTTTAGGGAGATATTTTGCTTTATTGAAGTTTGCCATATAAAGTGCAGACTTTTTCTCCTCATATATCGGGTATATTTTAATACATTATTTTAGCACGCAAAATAGAAAATGCTCCATTTTCTTCACCTTTAAAACTACATATTTATTGTATTCTATGTTACATATTTCTATATTCTACTCATTTCTTTTTCGTAAAAAATATTCGTTTTTCACGGTAACATCGATCCACAAAAATAGCACAACATATTTCTTTCGTATATATTGTTTGGCATTCATTCTCTCTAAATGTAATAATATTTTTTTATTTAATTTTACATACCATATTCTGTATTTGTTTTTTAAGAAAAGAGATCTACCTACATTTGGATCAAATATGAAAGTAGTCACTTAAATTTTTCCAATTATATGTGAAATAGAGATCTTAAACCGAACTGAAACTACAAATAGTTTAAAGAGGCTTTTGTATAAAGCATAGTAAAAACCTCTACAAAATTCTGAAATTTCAACATCTTTTAAATTAAGATTAATTAAGAACTTTAAATTACTTTTTGAGAAATTAGAATACTGTATTTATGTTAAATTCTTCAATATCGGCAAACAAAATGAATAAAAAAACTATTTTTGTTTTAACCAGGTCAGTAAATTGTTTTTAAATATAATTTTTTTATTAATCAATTTTTTCTCTTGTAATATTCTATTAATTCGAAAATGTTACAGCTTACTCTTCATGTATGCATTTATGTTGAAAAATATATTTCGTATATAAATAGGCCATGAAATACTTTTTAATAAAAAGAAATTTATGAGAATGAACGAGTTAATAGCTCTCTTACCTTTGATGATTAGGTAAAGCCCACATTCAATCTTATTAAGGAAAAATGAAAAGTTCATAATTAAAAAATTAATCTTATTTCGAGGTTTCTAAAACAAGGATATAAATGCAACACTCCTTTTTCACATTCAAAGACACTCTTTATAACTTAGTATTAAGACAATGTATATAAATTTTTATTAGTATATCAATGATAAAAAATATTTTTATAAATAATCAAATGCAATAATACAGAAATAGTTATTACATTATTTTTAAAGGGCATTGAAATTAGAATAAAGTCCTGATTTCTTACAACATTCGGGTTAAAGTTTTGTAACAGTGAAGCGCATACCTTTATACTCAAAATTCTTTCTGAAATAAGGATTTTGAAGCATGTAAATGCAACACACTTCAGATTTCTATAAGCTAAATTGCAATTAATTTTGGTCTTCGACCAGAATGGTCATTGAGTGGAGTCACAGCTTCAGAACTGGATTTTTATGGATTCGGAAACAACCGTAATTTTGCTGCCTCCTAAGGCCTGTTGCACCATGAATCCTTGGAGGGAAAGTGTTTTTCCGAAGTACAAAGTCAATTTCGTCATCTGATCAAATTAGACTTCCCCAAGATAACATCCGAAATAGGCCTCGTCAAGTTCAAAAATGAAAAAAAAAAACCCTTTTATTTTTTTTAATTTTTCATTGAACATGTATTTAATTTTTTTATTCGCGAGAAAATTTGAGCATATTGATCAATATTTTTTAAAAGATCCCTGCTGAAATGGCTAAGGATTATTTGGGAAAAAAAATCATGAATCTTTATGCGTATTCTGAAATCCCTTGAATGTATCCCAGATAAATTATCGACGCAATGGTATTCGATATTTGATACATTGAAAAAACTATTTTTAATGATAATTTAGCATATTTCACTTGCAAACTTTCTTTTGTTGGCCGTTTTTAGCAAATCACATTTTAAATGACTAAAATCAAGTGCACACATCCTCCTGCAGAACTTTTCAAATATTCATTTGTTTATAAAACCCCCAGAGACGTTGAAAAATATTCTTTCTCCATAAAATATTTTTCGTTTAACCTTCTTACTTTGATTAAATGTCACAAAAGAACGCTGGATCCTTTTACATAAAATGAAAGCTTGAAAATGAGGGTTTTTTCAGATTTTAATAGAATGTGTTTACTTCCAGTATAATATGATGCACCCAATAAAAATAATAAAAGAGTGTTTTGTATAAGTTAGAGTTTCGCGTCGTGGTTTAATGAATTTCTTTCAAAACTAACCGTCAAATAATTTTCAAAGCGTATGCATTAAAAATGCTACAATCTAAACGAATTGTGACAGGTATTTGACTCTGCTTCAAACACATGAGGAATTATCTAAGAAGAATAAAATTTTGCTTAGTAGAAAGTTTCTCAATATTACTAAATTAATAATTGTTATTAAAAATACTTTTCTGTATTGCAGCCAGGAGATAATGTGCTAACTTGGCAGAGGACAAAACGCTTCAAACCTGACATATCTCCTTTGAACTGCTGCGGTATGTGGTAAAACAAGAATTCCAAAGATGCCATATCAAGAAATATTCAAAGATAATTTCATTTTGCCATGAATATAAAAGATGAAAAAATAAATTTTATATAGAACTGAAACTGAAGAAAACTGAATTAAACTTTTCTCTTGTATAAATCAAAATTCGGTGGAATAATATTTAAATCAAATATATTGTTAAAAATCTTTAATACTCTTCACTTTTCTCATTAGAGTAATAACTGGAAAGAAAAATTTAAAAAGAATTTTATTAGATGCAGAATCAATCCAGATTTGGCGAGTTGATGACGAATTGAACCACTTTGGTTATATAAATGAAGTTTCTACAAAATTCAAGATTTCGGCTCTATCTCTATGAGGATTTGAGAACTGAAACTCTGCTAGAAAATTCTAAACAATTTCTGAAGATTATAAAAAGTGAAACATCCGAATTTCGATAACTCGTGTTCTCGAATAGCATGCGGATGTGCCAAGTGCTATTTTACTGCTGCTGTTATTGTTTGATAAATTATCAACTATTTGCAACTGTATTATTGATTTCTGTAAATGCTTTACATTTTATAAGCTTCTTCAAGTAAGCTGTATTTTGTCTACCTATGAATACCGTTTTCTTGTGAAATAAAATGTTGCCAAGCATTATTGAGACTGTTGGACTGAAACACTATAACTTCATGACTGAATTCCCGGCTAACATATTTTTAACAATACAGCTAATAGTAGCAAAAAATTTTTTAAAAATGTGTAAAATTTTTTAAAAAAGTAGTAAAGAGGCTATATTTTTAAAAAAATAAAAGTCGAATTAATCTTATGTATGAGAAGTAGAAATGAATAAAATACCCATCACCAATAAAGTGTTCGATCTTAGTTTTTCGTGTACTGCTAGTTTTTGCTACTGCTTATATTAGTTGACACGAAAAGAGAAACTTGATTGAAATTATTCCAAGTGAAGATCCAACTCCTTCCCAGTCCCTGTACAAGCATAAATTATCGAGTTTTGTAATTACTTAGGTCACTTACTTTGATTAGTTATTTACTCTGAAGAACGTTCTGACAGAAGTAGAACTTCCATTTAATTAGACAGGGTGGAAGTTTTCTATTTCCATCAAACTGTTGCAGCAACTAAAAGGAATCAATGCAGTCGATTTGCATGATATGTGATTTCTAGAAATAGGGTTATGTATGGATTTTCTGGCAATGTCTTGAAACATATGCTTTCAAAATCTCCTTAGTAAGTATCCCAGAGCATATCTGAATTTTAAACCCGTATATACAAATTTACGTTTGAATCCTTTACAGTAAACTCTTCCATGTATATGAACCTTCATATTACTGTTAAATAAAATTTCGCATTCTTTCAGAAAAAAATGGATTTAGAACATTCTTGATTTGGATTTTTCAAGTTCTAATCTGAGAATTTGGAAAACACTTTTCCTTCCTTTTTAATCATTCGGAAACAAAATCAATCATTCCGAACACACGCTAGTGTAGCTATTTTTCTCTTCTCTCACTACCATTAAATCAGTGTTAATACAACCATATTGAATTTACCACATTTAATTGATATCAACTATTGGATTGATTGTAATGTAAACTAATAACAATTCTCGTGGAATGAAATTCTAACAGCTTCA
Organism: Argiope argentata; assembly: GCA_026289955.1. Taxonomy (NCBI): domain Eukaryota; kingdom Metazoa; phylum Arthropoda; class Arachnida; order Araneae; family Araneidae; genus Argiope; species Argiope argentata. The sequence continues at coordinate 3,112,038 of JAOUZG010030984.1, read as the reverse complement.
AAGGATGCAAATTTAATAGACACTATACAGACATTTCTTTAGTATGCAATCATGTAGACAATATTCTTCATGTGTGCTTGTATAGAGACCTTTAAGTTAAGTTATATTACTATAGGAAATATTTTAAAACGAAAATAAAACATTTTTTTTTTACTTTTATCGAATTTTATTCATGCGGAGGCTTTGAATAATCAACATAATGTATCAGAAAAATGTGTGGTTAACTTTTTAATGCATATTCTGAATTAATAGATACGAAATAAAATGGTGTGGGAATCAAAAGAATTAAAAATTCATAAATGGATTTTTTTTTAACGAAGTTCAAATTTTAGCTTCCAACCTTTTTATCAGAAAAAACGGACATGGAGAAAATATGGTTAAAATAATTAGAAATTTGTTTATTATAAAGATGAAATTATATGCTTTAGTACTTAATTATATGCATTAATAGGCAACACATTAATTAAATTTCGCTTCTGAAATTTTCTATCAAAATAATGTTTTTCAATAGAAATTCCGAATAGACACTTTTTCAAGAGAAAAATCCATATCTGCTCTAATCTTTCAGTCACGTTTTTTTCCAAATTTTAAATACTTCGTATAAAATCTTAAAGAACGAATTCAATGTAAGGTTGCTTGAAAACTCGAGAGTAAGTAAAACTTGAGAAAACTTTTCAGGGTAAGTCATAGCTAGACTCTCCGATCCACCACGAAGGGACACGGATTAAACCATAAAACTGAATGACCGGATTACCGCAACAGCAACACTGGCGGAAACTGTGGTTGAGTCCTAAGAGCCATCACCGGTAACGCTACAGCCAACCCCGTTAGAAGGACATCCCTTCATCGATGGGAGGAGTCTAACCTCCACCTATTAGTGTACCCTACAAGGGTGGTGAGATTCAACCACCATTCCAGGAGCATGTCATCCTCATTTCGAGGTCCCCATAATGGAGTATTTGTGTTCAGAATAAATATTATCGGATATTTTAGAACTGAATTTAGTTAATCAATTAAGCCATTGAAAATTTAGAAAGTAATCAATTGAAATAAAACCATACAAAATTATTATGATGTTTAGTTTTCAAACTTTACTAATTTCTTTAATAACAAAATAACTTTTAAAAAGATTTTTCTCTATTTGGATATTATAAGACAGCATAAATACTAGTGCTATTATATATTCTTAAAACTCACATGTTTCACATTCTTCAAAAATGTCTGCCTCGTTATAATAGGCGGGTTAAAATGTTTTAGATTATCTAACCGCTTGTGGTAGATTATCTAATTCAATTAACGTTTTCGCTGTTAACTCTACTGTGATGAGCTTCCTAATGGCAACTTAAGCAAATAGAACTAGATAGTACAAATTTCTACTGCTATACAACATTATCATAATGTCATTTAATTCAAAAACACATACTGTAATAAATAGCAAAGTATTATAATTATAATATAACATTATAATAGTAAATAATTGTAATGATAATATAACAATATAATAGTGAATTATTATAATGATATTAAAATATTGTAATAATAGTATTATATGGAGATTTATTTAAATCGACTGAAAATAAGACATCATGAGAAATTCTATGAAAGTATTGAGTCTCGAATTACACATAGCTAGACGCCAGAGAGTTAAATAAATCTATAATAACACAGTCTGTGGAATTCTGTGGAAAAATCGGGAATCGGATTTCACATACCCCCAGACAAGAGTGTTAAATCAATCTGTATTGTACGGGCCTGTAAAATTCTATGGAGAATTGAGAATCGGATTCCACATCGCCTGACACAGGAGATTTAAGAACGATAAGACGCAAGATTGTTTATCCTTTTATAGAATAATACTTAAATAAGAATAGTAAAAGATTTACGCGCAAAGAGATTACAAGAAGGCATTTCAAATATGAAAGGAAAATGATAATCATGAAATAGCAAAATACAATAAAGTGTCTTTTTATACGTAAGATTTTTTATACTCATTTTGAATGTAATATATATTGCTTTGCATTTCTGATTTTTTTTCAGTTATTTATATTGTTTGCAATGATTGTTGTTTGTTTTTATTGATTTTGCGTGTTAGGATCTGTTGTTATTTTTGTACTAAACAATAGTAATGCGATCAAATAATAATGATCTGAAAAAGCAGAATTTTGTTGGTTTATCAAAGACAATAGAATAAGAGTTACTATTGTTCTAATTGTTTACAGATATAACAATTAGCATCCTTTGTTCGTGTTTTATATGCTTTTGCACAAAGTTGTAAGCAAAAAGAATGGGGAATGTAAATTTTGTTTTCAGAATAAGTAGGGTACGACGATCACTTTAGAGATTGATTGATAACGTTTAATGAGAGGATTCCATTGTGGTTGTGCTTCTTGATCCATCTTATTAATTATTCTTTGGAAATGTAGTACAACTAATTTCACACATTGCGTTTTTATAATTAATTCAAATAATTTAAATAAAATTTTACAATAAAATTTTAAAAATTTAATTTCTTCCAATTTCAGTATATTTCTTCAAATTATTCTGGTATTTTTTGCCTTTCTACACTGCAACTGAAGCCAAGCATATTATATATTTTAAAGTCGCATTACTATTATTGTTACAGTAGGATATTGACATTTATTTTTTTAGATAATACAATGGGAATTCTTTGAATTTTTCCAAAATTAACATGTAATGCGAGAATTTGATTGATAATCTTATTTAGCATTCCATATAATATCATTTAAGGATATGTGGTTTTTTAAATAGTATATGAATATCTACGAATGGTAATTTTTTTTACGTTTCAATCATAAGAAACGATCTTGCTAACCTAATTGTATTTTTTTTCTGTGATCAAAATGAAAGACGCGTGCTTTTAGAGTCGCTGCAGGAAATAAATATTCATTTTATTAAATAATATATAACAAAAATGTATATCCTTAAACATGTATCATAATATACGAAACTTTTACTGATAATCTTATTCAACTTTTATTACAATTTAATTTATTATCATGTATAATTTAAATAAAGCCGGCTTGCTGGCACAGAGGTAGCGCGTCCGTCTGTCTCGTGTTCTGGAGGTCCCGGGTTCGAGTCCCGGTTCGGGCATGGTTGTTCCTTTGTGTGCTATCTGTGAGATGTGTGAATGTGCCCCCCTGTAAAAAGGGGCTGTGCAAGCGTATGTGAGTGTGTTTCATCTTCATATGAGCTAGAAGTCAGACTTCTGCCCTCGTGTGCTCAGGGGTTTATACCCTCAGAAGCTACTGCACCCCTCTTTCCGCGGTAAAAAACGGACACGATATCATCATCATCATTTAAATAATAAATGGAAATCTGCGAATAGTACCTTTTTATTATACAAAGAAATAAAGCAATTAACTAAGTTTTTTTTTATGTAATCAAAGGGAAATGTGTATCATTTTTAGTGCTTTTTATATGAAATATATTTTTTATAATATTTGGTACAAATAATTTATCCTTCTGAAAAATAACATCCAAAGCAGAATTTGATTGAAAATCTTATTTAGCATTTATTAGGATTTCATTTAATAGAATGTATATATTCTGAAATAACATGAAAATAAATTAAGTTTAAATTGTAAAATGAAGTCAATTCAAGTTTCGTGATATATTTCACAAGTACCATATTATCTTTATGTTGAAATTATCATGGATTGAATGGAACATAAGAAAATTTGCATTTTGATGCCATAAATGCGCATGCATTTTGAACTTAATTTTGTACATATTAATTGTATTGCTTAAAACTCCGATTAAAAACGTATTATGTTATTTTAATGATTTTTTATCTACAATATTTGTTGTTCATTAAGTTAAAGATACATATAACCTTTACAATTTAAGAATGCACTGTATCTAAAGAAATTATCATGAGAATCTTCTAAGAGATAACGACATTTTTTTTTAATTTTAGAAAGGGAAAATTAGAAGAAATGTTCTTAGTGGATAAACAAATAAAAAAAACCAGACCTGATAATCTTAAAAACACTGAATCTAATATATTTGAAAACTATATTTAATATTATATTTCTTTAGTGGGATACATCAATTTTTGTTGGAAGCGAAACCCTCAAAAACAAAAACATAATGAGAGGCTATTTTATTCTTTCCCTTTGCATTGCATTGGGTGCATTTTGAAACATCTACATTATATCATAAATGAAAAGCATTAAATTATTTGTATATCAAATTTTCAGGGAATTTTGATTGATACTAGTCCGTCTATAATATCGCCATCTTTTTTACAAGTGATATTTACATTGTACTAAAAAGGATGTCTCATGATATGTAACATAGCCTCATCATTAATACAAATATAAAACTATAAAATATTCTCCATATTTGAAATTTTTATGTAAGCAAACATCTGACTACATTTCAAATTTATGTACAATAGTATACATTCTATAGCTTCAAAACAAAACATTAATCTAAAGAAAGAAAAAAAAAGTGTTATGTGTGCTCGAAATAATATGTAAACACTAAAAACAGCTTTAATTTTTTTTTACACAACTAAGGGGGCAGGATAATACAAAAGTCGTTAGACACATTTTAACTTCAACTGGCATTGAAGAATGAAATTTTTATGTAAAGAAATTCTTAAAATGACATTTTTTTTGCTATTTAATAAAGCTGTTAATTCCTAAATATGACTTTCAATATCATTTTTCCTCAAAATGTACTTTTTAAAGATTCTGTAGCCGAAAATAGCATTTAAAAAATATTTTTAACCCCTTTCCCCCTTTTGAGATAGTATTTCAAATATGGGGCAGTTTACGGCACCGGCAACCTCGTGAAGTTTCAGAGTTGAGCGATTTGAGCGAGCACCTCCACATCATAATTTGGATGAATTCTTTAATTAGGGAAAGTTTAGGGAAAGTTAAAATTAATATGAACTAATTTGGATGAGCGCAATAAAGCTCTAACGTCATGAAATGTGGCATTTAATGATTTCGTACTTTACCTCTCGGCCACGGTAGACGGTGTATAGTTCTTCACGCCCTCATTGGTTCAGAAATGTTTTCTATTGTACCACCTACCAATGATGGGTCATGCCTCCTACGGAAGAGGTTGTACCTTGGACATAGATGCCCTCAACCTAAAAACTGATTCTTAGTTCCCGCCAATGCTATTGATGTTTCAGGTAATTTTGATTTTTTCTTGTGAGATTAATCAACTATGATAACTTGGCTTACAAATGCGATTTTAGGAATTTTTAAACTCATTTATAACACAGTAACGGCACTTAAGTCCTTGCATTTTGCATTTGCACATATTAAATTATTTTGATTTTTTTTAAAAAAAATATTCTATTGGATCTTATTTAATTTTAAGAAAATTTGTTAAAAAACAATCATCCCATATAAACTTCAAATAGAATGTTTAATAAAAGACATACTGTTTATTTTAGATCTTTCTGTCTAATTTATAATTTCTTGTTTCAAAGATTATTAATACATAGGTGGGAGGATATTTTTACAAATATACCGTCATATGATGTCATTAATTCGAAATCAAAAATTAATTCATTTAATCGATTGAATGTCAATTGTTTACTATAAATAGAAAAATAGTTTTAAATGAAGGAAATTATGTAAGTATATAAAATCAAATAATTCCCGAACAAACAAGTGAGTAAAAATAAAGTTCTATCTTTGAAAACACGAAACGGGTCAGGGTAAAAGAAGTCTCTAAAATAAAACTTTAAGTATCTTTAAATGGAATTTAGTAAAAACATATGATTGATAAAACTCATTTAATGTACATAATGTCCATCAACATCTCCCAAATTATAATGGATGAAACACAACGTCGATTTCTGAAAAGAACAATCATTCTTTTGTATGTTCAATCAAATTTAGCAAAGATGGATAAGGTCATTCAAACAAGTTTATAAAAGTCTTTTTTTACTTAGAAATGCCACAATTCCCGTAAATTCATTATTTCCTATTCCCAAAAAGCCTGATCTATTTCTAATTCTATTTTTCAATTTATATAAATTGTTTGCACATCTGAATCTTGCTGCTAATAAGAATAAATTCTGGATTTCTGGATTTGATCAGGAAATTCAAAAGCGCTTTTAATACAACTCGAATGGCCATTCATCTCTGTCAGTCAAAAGACAAAACGTAATCAATTCAGAGAAGAGTCCAAATTGCAAAGCAAAGGTCGAGCCATGTCTGCGAACAATGGCTAGAGAAATGGAGATGGGCCTAAAGTGGCTAATGCCATCAATCATTGGCCAAATCTCACACGCATTTCGAGAATTTTTCTGTCCTTGACAACCACTGTGACACCTCAACGGATCCGGTGTTGATATAAAAAAAGAATGAGGAATAAAGCAAATAGAAATGATGAAACTAATGATGTGAAATGGAAGACCTTTATCATTTTTCACATAATGCAGTAATCGAATTAAGGGTAATGAATTGTGAGATGTTTCTGGGATGTTCCGAAATATATGTTTTGTGCTATAAAGAATTTCGTTACAGCACTTTTCTATACAATGATTAGTAATTTCTGATTCAATAAAGTGCTCGCCTAATTTAAACCATTATTATTATTATTTTTGCAAATACCATTAATTATAACTTAAACTACAATAAAATAAAATTTTAAAGTGAGCATAGAAAAAATGCATTTTCATAAAGAAACAGGAGAGTATATTTTCTTCTTTCCACGCCAAAGGATTGTATGACAGGAGAATTAGTTGTATGAATATATGAGGTTCAATCAGTCTTCTGAAATGTAGTTTTTCTGCTATAATGAGTTTTGGCGTTACTGATTTTCTATTCAGTCATTGCCTATTCAATGAATAATTCGGCTTCATTTACTTCATATTTATTACGGTTTTAAAAACTTTGCCGACTAAACTTTAAAACACATTATAATATTACTTAAAAGTTTTCTTCTGGCAAGTAAATTTTAGCAACAAAACTGTAGAGTATTCTCTTTTTATTAAAACCAAAACATTCTAAGACAGAAAGTTAAACCACTTACAGGGTGATCAGAGAAGCATCCGTAGTGATTGGTGTGGTTGATATTTTCTTGTGCTCTTCAAAATATGGTTATTAAATGAAAAATGATGAATAATTTATATTGAATGTGATGTTCAAGTGAAGCTAAAAACAGTGAGTAATAATTTTTTTTGAATTTTATTCTGAAATTCTGTTGTATCTTAGAAGTTTTTGACTTTTTGAACTTTAATTGTATCAGAAACGCCCACTTGTTTGGGTTGCCATTTTATTGAGTGTTTACCTTTTGAGGAACTATTACGGATATCAGCGTTCAATACATGAACTTTTTGCAGGATTCGGATATTGTCCTACTGTATTCTAAGATTTCTTCATTGCACAAACTCTTATTTTGAGATTTTTTGCTAATTTTAAACACCAATTTATGGAAAGTGTCCAAAAATGTGTTGAATGTTAGTTGACCATGAAACTGTTTCGTAATTTCAGTTCAGATTGCTGCATCTAACTAGAAGAAATTCTTGTTTTCTTTAGATATTTTTATTCTATGAAATTAATTGAGATTGCATTTGGACATTTTTTTCAATGTGTTTATAATAATTTAAATTTAAATTTGAAAATGCTTTCCAAATATTTCGTTAAAACCATGTTAAAACTTTATTTTATGTTGCATTGGAAATTCAGACTTGTGAAATAATTGAAGTGGAAAAATGGAATCAGAGAAAAACAAGACGGATAGACAAAACTATACTGATGATAGCGATATTTTAACTGAGGATAAGAGTTTATTTTACTCGTCAAAAGGAGCAGAAATTATAATTTCTGAATCATTAACTCCAATTAAAGAATCTAAAATACTAACTTATCAAGACTTTAAAAAATCATCGGATTCTGACTCTAGGGCCATAATTGAGCAAAATACGAATGGACACTAAAGGGAAAAAGAAAAATGTAAAAAGGAAAACATGGGAAAAACATCCTAAAGATTAAAGACCATGCGTTCCTCATAAATGCAAAGAAAAGGAAAGAAATGATGGGGTTGAAAATGCTAAGACGGCAAAGAATTTAGTTGTAAATGTAAACGAAACAATAGCAGAAGAAATTAAACAACCATTCAGACCATTGGGCATATTGGAAACATTTGAAAATATTATCAATTAATATAAATTTGAAGTTAACGCGGCTGAAGAACTGAAACACTTATTTTTTATTGCTTTGTCAAATCTTTCAGGAGCCAAAACGAATTCAATAGATGATAATCTTGGACCAACATTCGCAAATGTAATTAAAAAATCAAACAGTGATGACGAAGTGTAAAATAAAAAAAATCCAACAAGACCAGGCCAAACTTTTATTAGAAGGAACCAAGTCTCCAAAAAGCTATTGGTAAGAAAAGAACCAATTGCAAAAGAATTAGTAAACCCGGATCAAAAAGATAGTAAATCAAAAATGTTGCTAAGACCTAAAACAAGAGGTGTTCTGGTTCAAATAGAAGCATAAGAAATGATTTTGAAGTTAAAAGATGGCATTAACCTTCATAGCAATCTGAAAAAATGTATGCAAGGCAACTGTTCCACAGATTAGGATGCTACAGATCATTATACATGATGTGGGAACAAGTGAGAGACTCAAGGAGAATAATGAATCGGATTTTTTTAATCAAATCAAGCGAAGCAATGACATAATAGAGAATATTCGGGCTCTGTTTAGAAAAAAAGAAAGAGGTAGCTCGAATTACTGGATTGTAAGTTTGAACCCGAAAGTGTTCCGGATAATTAAAGATAAAACAAGACTATAGTATGATTTCGGATGGTATAGATTAAGGGGATTTATGAACCCCATGGAGGTTTTAAATGTCTCAAATATGGACGTGTTCGATCTAAATATATGCAAAAAAAAGTTGTTCCAAATGCGTAGAATTGCATAACCATAAAAACAGCACAAAGCAAAATCCAGAAACTGAAAAGAGTATAGCAAAAGTAACAAGAATTATGATTCGAACGGATCATATTGCAACGTCAGTATCTTTTCTCTGTAATTATCAGCGAGAGAGATCAATTGATTAAACAGACGAATTATGAATAATAAGCATTTCCATGCGTATTTCTGGCTTGTTATTCAACATAATATAGGTCGGCGGTAAATATGTCTCAAAGTACTTCGAAATTTGTTTGAGGACAATATTCAAGATGTTTATTTGTTACAGGAACCATTAGCAATTAAATGAAAAATAATAGCTCTTTCTCTAGGATGGAGAATAATAGCTCACCCTTACGAAAAGTCAAAAATTGCAGTAAGAAACCAAAATATTTTTTATTGATAAGGTTTACAAGCGAAAACATAGTAGCATCCAATTTGCAAGTGAGAAATAGCGAAATTACAATGGTATCAGCATACCTCCCACCGACTCACAATAAGGAAGAGATCTGCAGGGAGCTTAAAAATCTGTTTGAAAAGCTATAAGAAAGATACAAGAAATTGAAATATACAAAATTAACAAATTGATATTCATGCAACAGTGTCTTCGTACTATTATGAATTTTTATTCTGTTAAACTTGAATCGTAGATTTGATTGAAATGCTGTGGAATATCTGTCTTTTATTTAGCTCACTGCCAATTAATTCTCGACAGAAGATGTCACACGCATTTTCAACCTCATTTTGTTGTAAAAATAGTTTTTCTTAACGCGTACAATAAACCTTTTGAAGTCAGATTGAACAGTACCAGATCAGACTATATAAGGCAGGACTCCAGATATGGGACTGAGAAAATTCGGGCATATTATTTGGTTCTCACTTTTCTAGTAGGTAAGATAATGTTGAGTGATTGAGTCATTCTTACTTCAAAAAACGGGTGTTCTTCCTTGAGAGTAGTAGATGCCTAAACCTTGTTACTTGGGGGGGGGGGTGAGGTATAGTGTATTCATTATAGAGCTCATTTTAATGTTAGTAGTGAGTAGTTATCATTCAAAGTACTCCGAACTTTAAAAAGCAGAAAAATGCAATCTTTTGATGTTGTATTATATAAATTGTGCTGTTTTGTTCTGATATGGACAGGAGAGTATTTTGGTATGGTAATTGGTTCTCTCTTTTCTCGTGGATGTGAAGATGATACGAAGCCTAGTTCCCTCATACAATTATTGTACTTACCACTTTTTCATATTTTCTCATAAGGGATGATTGCTTGTTTAAAGATCTATAAGATGTTCACCACTGTAACCATTTTGAATCTAGATGTGACTTCTTTATCCAGATTACTCTGTAATAAAGGCAGGTTGGAGTTTGCTTCATTGGGATAATAGAACATATTAGTATCTTTTAGTTATTTAGTATTAAAATATTTTTTCCTGAAAATCATTTTTGGTTTAAAATCTTTCTGGAATTGAAAAATACTGGAGAAGAAATGGCATAGGGGTTTAGTATAGTTAAAAATATGCTAACAGTAGTGAAAAAAACTAAAGAATGCGAGTATTAAAATAAAGTTTTAAATTGAGAATTTAATCAGGAGAAATATGCAGTAAAAGTTTTCTCTGTGAAATCAATAAATAAAGCTTTTAATATAAATCCAGTAAAAAAATTAAAAAGACAAAAATTTAAAACGAAATATGTTCATTTAAAAAGACAAGTAAAAATTTCTTCTACTTATTTTAAAATATTCTTTGCTTTATATTTCACGTTTATTTTCTAAATAGAGTATTATAAGTTAATCAAGAGCTGAGATTATTTAGAAATTCGAGTTCAAATGCATTTTCTATAAAAAAGCACTTAAAAAAACAGATTGCATTTTCTTTAAATTACATCTCAATTCAATCTACCTCTGTTGTTTAAAACCTTATAAACATGGAGGCATTTTTCTTAAGAATTTTATTCCGGGAAACAATTTCGAAAGGCTTAAAATTGTTTTTTACAAAAAATAATTAAGTTAATATCTCTTCTGATCTTTTATATGATCAATATCATGAAATAGCGTTATTTTTTAGGTTTTAGAGCATCAGGTGTCAAATTTTAGGATCACTATGATAAAAACAATAAATAAAGTACAATAGTTCTTGCTTGATATGATTAAAAATATTTAAGGATTTCACGGCTTAATCAAACAGGATTAAAAGGCTTGATATTTTTAACTTCGCAATATTTGGGAGAATGATTCCATTACGGGGACAGTAGACTTTATTAGACACTGTTAGAAAGTATTCATTCAGTTTATGAACTTTTTTATTCATCTTTATTTAAATATAAACACATTATGTTTGTTAGAAACACATTTTAAAATGAAATATATTGTTTTTAAAATTTTATAGTTTTATATATAATTTTTTATATTTCAAAATATTCCAGACGATTTAATTTTTAATTTTTTTCCTATTTCTTTTTTCTTATTACCCAGTGTAAATTTATTTTACACAAAATTACGTATTATTTTATGATTACACTTAAATGATAATTTTTTAGAAATATTTGTATGCACTTTTTCTGAATTTTCATAGAAATGCAATGCTTTTCTAAACTAAAATTTACTTTTAAAGAGCTAAAATAACTTGGAACATAAAATGCATACCCCATTTTCTTTTAATGTTTAATTAAATTCTTTATTAAAAATTTCTTCAAAAATTACGACACCAAAAACATTTTAAAGTTATTTAAATATATTTTAAAATTCTATCGAATTACAAAAGAGATATATAAAAAATAGTATTATTTTTTAAGGTTTTAGATCATCTAAGATAACTATAAAACTTTAAAATATATAAAGCTGAACAATATAAAGTTATAGCTATACAAGCAGTAAATAAAGTGCCATAGTTCTTTCTTGGTATGATTAAAATTATTTACCGATTTCACGGCTTGATCAAACATAATTAAAATGCTTGCCTTTTTTAACTTCGCAATTTATTTTTCACAAGAGTTTTCATTAACAATTAAATTTTCAAACTTAAAAAAAAACTTTTAATAATTCTCCAAATATTAAACATGTGATGAATTTGAGGTCACAGTAATTTGATAAATGCACTCATGTATTAGTTAACATTGCAGCGTGGGCTGTCTTTCTCTTTGAATTGATGTCACATCTGTTTTCTTTGTGGAAGATGGGCAATGGATGCCACACTTGGGTTGGCGTAAGGTGTTTGATTAGTTTCTTTTGTGAATGAATTGATTCTTTTCAAATCGATGTTGTCGTTTCATTGTTATAGAAGCAAATTGACCGTTTATAATATTCATCTAAATTCAAATAAAAAAACACGCGACAATAAATCAGAAAGTGTGGAAAAAATAGGCATGCTATACATAATGCAGCAGCATAATCCTAACAAATAATATGATTCCCTTACTTCTTTAGAGTACAGGGTAATCTGAATGCCAAAGAGGTCATAAAATCAAAGTAGGCAATATGATTAACTCCGGACATATTATATTGAGGATCATGTGTCCACTCCTCCCTCATTAGTAGAACGCCACTTTACTCCATTTTTACCCTCCAAGGAAGTGAAAACTAATCACCATACATGATGCCGCTATTAACCAGGTCTTCCGTGTCCTCCAACTGAAAGATAAATACAACAAAAGTTGCAACTTTGATAAAATGAAGTCTTTTTCCCCGTTAAATCAAAACAATGAAAATATTCACATTTTGCAGAAGTTTTTTAGACTAATACCAGTTATAAGAAAATATCAATTATGTCTGCTTGAAATTGGTTTAGCCCTTTCCGAAAGATACTTGTACTTAAATCAAAGAAAACATTAGTCTTAGATAAGTATTGCATACAATTACTCAATGATTCTTTAAACTAACATACAACGAAAATGTATTCTGATGATGATTATTAGGTCTCTGCCAGAAGTGGTGATTATATCATTAAAAAGGTCATAATTAAGATTTAAAAAAATTTAAATAGTTATCAAAGGACTAGCTATTCAAAAAAACATTTCATAAGCTTGTGTACTAGAAACTAACGAGAAAATATATAAAAACGTTAGTCAAGCGACTAACTTTTTCAACGAAAATGTATGAAAAAATTAGTCATTCTGCAATGTTTTTCTGACCTTACTTTCTAAAAAATTAACCTGAATATTCTGAATACAGTAAGTAACCCTTAAAAATACAAGGCAGTTAGTACTATACGTTTATTCCTACGAATTTCTAAAATGTATGCAACTACTATCAATAAATAAACGCAGTGAATGAGTAAAAAACTTTTATACTCTAGACTGCTATTGGATAAAAAGGGCCATTTGATCTTTCTTGTGATGCTTCTGTGATCTCTCGGTGTTTCTTCTTATCTGGTATCAGAAGAATCGCATAAAACAACCCTTCTGCAATACGTTACGTTGATTACTTTCGAAGGTTGTTTAGCAGTATCTAAACAAGAAAGCGTCCGACTATGAGTCACGTTTCTTTGCGAATCCTTACCACTCAAATATCCTACTTATTTTCAAACGCAATCATTTAATATTACTAGATATTTGAGCATTGTTCAAATCACATTAATCGAAGTCATTTACATAATCTGCTCGTGACCACAAACAATTAATATCTCGTTCTATCATATTTTCTTTAAAAACATAATAAACATAGTTTTTTTTATAGTACTATTACATTTTACTAAGTTTTCATATTATGAAAACATAGTAAAATGTTCACTTTTTTTGTTTGTTTATAAAGCCTCGCTGACAGTATTCAAAAATAATTCTTCAAAATTCAGAATGCTTAAATTCAAAATCAGAAATCTAAATAAATTTAATCATCATACTCATAAAACTTTCGGTTTACAAAAAAAAGTACATGTGTTGAAAGTTAAATAATGTGAGAAATAAAATTACAGAAATCAAAATTGATTTTCTATAAAATTCTTACACGTATAGCAGTTTAAATAAACTATTAAATATCTTATTAGTTAAAGGGAACCTGCTATGAAAACCGAAAAAATATGTAATTTTATGTTTCTGTTAAATCATATATTAAACAAAGCTTCGAAAGATATGAATGGTTTTAATTTAAGATAATTAAGATAAAATAACATACTAAATACTGAATAGGCATTGCAACATTTTCATTATGCATCATAATTATTTTCCTGTCTTGACTTTTGATAAAAATTATGATTATTGTGAATATTCTCCACCCTCTACAATTTTTTTCCAGTAGCTAATAATTAACAATTTCCATTATACAATTTATCGAAAAGATTGCTTCTCAAGAATAATTTTTGTTTGCGCATCTTCCTAGTTGTCCTTCGTGTGGGCTTAATGAAGTTAGCCTGGATTTGAGAATCCACGTTCTTGCTCATCCACTCTTTGGAAATGACCAAAATCATCCTCTCTTTAAAAACACAGGCTTTAAGAAAATACGTGCCTTGTGATTTAAAGCTTTGATACAGTTGTTTTCGTGCCCTTTTAAGCGATTAACTTTTAACACATAGTTATCTCCCGTTGCGTGTACATCATTAGCGCCATTCTTCGCTCTTAAACATATTCTTTTGATATTCTGCAGCTGAACTCCCTCGAAGACTCCTCCCCCTTTTTTTTCTTTCCTACTACCGAAGAATATCTGAAGAGTGAAATTTGTTTTTCTTCAGCTTCTAGTGGAATTTTGTAAAATCCGCCCCCTCTTACCCCCTTGGAAAGATTTATGACGAAAACGTGCAGTAGATGGCGCAGCTAAGCGTGAGACTAAGATAACGCTGAGTGATATAATGGGAGAAACGTTTTACAAGAACTTGAATGAAGTAACATTTTTCAAAGAATCTTTCTGCCACGCCTACTGTGATGTAAGCTTGCACATCGTAGTTTTTTTTTCTTTTTTTTTCAGAGTGAGATTTTCGTACCTTTTTAAAATTGTTTACCCTTTCCATGCCTTTTTATTTCTACGTGGTGTTGAAAATACGTCGTATCATGATTCTAAGGAAACGGATGAGTTTACTTTAAAGTCCTTCTCAGAATCTTTTGCATACTTTTGAGATAAGTGCTTCATTTTTATTTCGAATTGGATTCTTCTCATTTCCAACCAAAGAGTATGAAGTTTCAGTTGGAAAAGTTTGTCTAGAATTTAATTATTTGTGAAAAGACAAAGATACACTTTGATGTTGAATTTGTTACAGAAATGATGTCAGAAGAGCTATCTAAAATTTGAGGACTCTTGAGATGAAGTCGTACTCACCATGTGTTTAAGAAAGGATAAGTCAATGTTATGTGCCCTACTAGAATAACGCCTCGTTTGTGAAAAATAAATGTATCTCTTCTTCCTCACTAAGCTCTTATCCCTCAAGTTAAATTTATCAGATAACTTGTTAGATTCTTCTTCGAATAAAAATATAACTGGCTAATATCAGATCTTAGAGCAATCATATTTTTTTATTTTATTGTCATTACTTAATATTTCTTGGAGATCTAGTAGATCAAATAAATGTTTTCCAGGTAAATTCCAAAATTTTTTGACCAACACTATGTTAGTGGAAATACGGTAAAAACACATTTCATTTGATTAATTAATGGTGCAATAAACTTAGCCGGCTTTCTGACAAAGAGATAGCGCTTCTTCCTCGTGATGAGGGAGTCCCGGCTAGGGCATGGTTGTTCTTCTGTGCACTGTCTGTGAGGTGTGGGAATACGGCCCTCCCTTCCTGTAAAAAGGGGCTGTGCAAGCGTATGTGTGTGTCATTTTCATATGAGCTAGAAGTCAGACTTCTGCCCTCGGGTGCTCAGGGATCCATATCCTCAGAAACTACTGCCCGCACTCTCCTGTTGTAAAGCGGACAAGTCGTCTTCATCATCATTTGAGTTTGAATATATGAAATTTCCCTTTTGAACAATTCATCTCCCAAATATATGAATTTAGTAGTAAAATATCATCATAAAATGTATTGTTAAATAAAACGAGCATTCATTGAGTTGAGAGGAGTCAGTTAATGACACTTCAGTGACAAAAAGAAATGCTATAAGGGGAATATAATGCAAGTCACTTAATTCTTATTTAGGACACTTAATTATTAGGAACAAATTTTCTATATAGATTGCTAAAATGTACTTAAACTTTATAATAAAGAAACTCGTTGAATATCAAAATATGATACGCTATGTAGGGCTTCGGGCTCTTGGTGGTAAGGCCACAGATTGTGAGCCGGAAGGTTGCAGGTTCGAGATTCAATTCCACCGAATAAACGTCTTGAAAGGGGGGGGGGCGTTTCCGATTTAACCGTACAAAAGCAAACCTACTCCCACTGGTGTAGTGTGGAGAGGGGGTTGCCAGCTCAGCTGTCATCCTCATCATCTGACCTCGGTACTAAATTACGAAATAGCCCTAGTGTTGCTTTACAACTGGATTCTTACGTAACTAAAATTAAACAAAAATATTGGTAATTCTTTTAAGGAATCGAGCTCAATAAAACCGCTAAAAGTCATTTTTATTTCTGATAAATACAAATTTCTAATGAAAACTCAGTACTTGTGTATAAAAATATTTCTAAAAAATCTTTTAAAAGGAGCTGAAAAATAATGCTCACATTTTACCACGTGTATTTATTGTGATTGTAATAAAATTAAGAGAATGAATTTTAAATTATTTTATCTGGAGTATTAAAAAAACTTTAGAAATAACAATTTTTTTATTTAATTTAAAAAAATAGCTTACTTTGCTTCAAGAACATTTAAAAAATATTTGACACATTTATTATCCAACATAGATGCACAAAAATATGATAACTGCAAACAAATCATTTAGAAAAACGTCTATTAAAGCATAATCGTCCCTTAAAAATAATGAATGCAGTTAAAGTTAAGATAGAGTATTCCACATATCACGTACATTTCATAGCTCGATTCAATACGAGATTGGAGCATTATTTTTTCATCTTCTTTTCCTTTTAAAGGAAAATTCTCAGAACCTTTAAAAATTTCAGTCCGCGCACAAACGAACTATCGAAAGTTCTATAGTAATAATAATATCTAAAATCCCTTTCTGAATTCATCCATAGAAATCTGGAGAAACAAGATTCTTTCCCTTTATACAGTATCATCAAAATGTGTAATGAATCAACTTCTGCTGACTTTCTAGCACAGAGGTAGCGTGTCTTCCTCGTGTTCTGGGAGTCCCTGGATCAAGTCCCGATTTGGGCATGGTTGTTCTTCTGTGTGTTATCGGTGAGATGTGTGACTTTGCCTCCCCCTGTAAAAAGGGGCTGTGCAAGCAAATGCGGTGAGTGTGTAGCTAAGTCGTCATCTTGGCCCTAGTTGGTGCTACTTCAAAAACAAGAGACACTCCTTTCTTCTTAAAAGAAACCTGTATTTTATAAGATATTTTGAGAAATTATTAAGTTAAATACTTAAGAAAAATCGATATCTCTTTTTTTTCCGAATTTTAATAGTTACAATTAATGAAAAAATTCCTCAGAATATTTAAAAGTTATTCATCCCCCCCTGTAACCTGATTTAGTTGTTAAATCACTTGTGTGAAAAAAGGTAAATTGGATGTTCAAAGTTACAAATGATATTCTCTGAAAGAGAGAAAAGAAGCAATATTCAAAAACTGGTAGACCAAAGGGCAATGAATATTTTAATGCTTTTGTGTTGGATTTTTGGGAATTTTTGGTCTTTTTTCTAATCAAAAGAAAAAAGTGAGATAATTTCTCGGGAAAAGAAGGCAACCTGAATTCATTGATTGAGGTTAAATTACATTGATACAAAAATTGGCTAGATATGCTATATTAAATGCATTTAACAGCTTCATTAAAATTATGAAAATTCGTGATTACCATTTATTTGAAACATTTATGTCAAACATAAATGTTACTCGTGCATGATGAATTTGTTTCAGATTATTACTTTGTTTCCAAGTGCAGTATTTATAAATATATATATATATATATATATATATATATATTGTTTTTAATCAACTTTCAATTTTTACAATTCGATGATAGGCTTATACAGTAGTGATTGTTCTAAAAAATCATTACTGAAATAAAATTTGCAAAATGTTCGTTTATCAGTGAAGAATCTAATTAATTAATAAGCGAATTAGGATAAAAATACTAAAATATTTATTACGACGATTGCGAAATATTCCTATGAAATGAAAAAAAAAATTCATTTACAATCAACGTGTTTTGAATAATATCAAAACATTTTATTAAAGAATTTTAATTAGATGTACATATTCTGATGGAGAATCAGATAGATTTTAATACTTTCGCGTTTTTATTTTATATTCGGATATTTTTGCCTCTCCAGGAATTGTTTTATAATTGTCTAACATTAATAAATATTGGTTGAAAATATTTATTAATAAAGAAGAAATTTTATCACATTCTTTTTATTGTTTATTTTAAATCAATAATTTGTAATTCTTTATTTTATTTAAAGTGATGAGACATATTGCTGTTTTCCAAAATTGCAAAATTTTTAAATTTATTTCTTTATTTATCTAAATTAAATAGATTCTATTTGCCCAATTTAACACTACCAACATGTTTAATTTATGTCTTTAAAATGTTTTTTAAGGGGATTTGTGCTTTTTTGGATAAAATTGATTAAGTATTTTTTTTAACATTGTTGCTTCTCTATTCTTTTTTCATTACAACATATTTACGATGAATGAAAATTTAAATGAAAGCTGAATTTTTTTCTTGGGAATTCTTCCGAACGCATAAAGAATTTTACTTTACTTATAAGAATTTTATTAATTTTTGCTTTCATGTTAAGTTTACCTTGATATTTTTAAAAAAAAACGTTTAAATTTCATCTGATTAATAATATTTACCAACATACTTAATTCCCAATAATCTTTTCTTTTACAAAAAATCTTTTTTCTTGAACATTGAAAAAGCAAAAAATAACTATGCTTTTTTAAAATATAATTGTGATGTTTGTTTTTCATCAAAAAGTCGCTATGCTATCTTTTGATTAAAAAGAAATGTGTCTATATGAAATTTATTATGTGCATATCTCTGGAAAATCCAGCCAATAATCTCAAATACTTCATTATTATCATTCTATAACATTTTTATTCAAAATGACAGCGGTTAAAAAATATTTGTTTCGAAGAATATTTTTGGTGACGCTGAGGCGTTAAATTCTTTAAAGAAAGAAATTACAAAAGAAGGGGCAAAAAATAAGATTAAAAAATCTTCCTCTTATATATTTTTTGCAATTAATGCCTGAACTTTAGTCTCAAGCATTAAGATTCTTTCCGGAGAGTTGAAAGCTTTGTCGGTGTAAAAATTCAAGAGAAATTTTAATTGAATAATGAAGTCAAGGATGAATTTTTGACCTTTCAAGAGAATTAATCATTCCATGAATTCTCCAGAAGAAGGGTGCATTTTTAAGTAAGAGTAGATTAGTAGACTTGGAGGAAAGCTGTAAATATTTATATTTTGAAAATATTTCGATGTTTTTTTCCAGATTTATTTGTTTTAGAAAATAGAAAATTGTCTTCTGTCTGATTTTTTTCAGTAAAAGTATATATTTTATTGACTGTAAAGTATTTCTTAAAATAACACTTCATTACTCAAAAAGTATTAGAATCTCGTTGGTCTGGGATTAGTGCCTCTGTTTTAACACTGAATTTCACAAGTAATCTGATAAAGTATTTGGCCTATTTCATATTAAACTTTTTGAAATCAGACGTTGAAATCTATCTTGGGTGGGGGGTGAAAGCTTGAAAACTAGAATTATTTCGCAGATGCCGTTACCAACTCTGATTTGATCAAAATTATGTTTTCAGTAATCTTAAATCGGCTACTCTGACCCTCCTGAAGGCGCATGAAAAAATCTGACTGGAACGCTGTAACAGCAAAACTGGCCGAGCTCTGGTTGAGTCCTAAGAGCCACCACCAGTCACGGTACAACCCTTCCCTTGGGAAGTACGCTCCGTCATCAATAGTCCCCACATTTTTCTGTATCCACTAGGGTTTCAAGAATCAACCATTATGCCAGAAGCTTCTTGACCTCAATTATGACCCTCCCCCAGTGGGAATAATGTTTTCAGTATTATAATAACACTTTGCTGATTTGTAATGTATTGTAGGTGTAACACTTCTTTTATTATAACTATAGATGACGATGATAGAAATTTGATTTTGAAATCAAGTAATAGAGATTCCTAAATTTTTATTCTAAGAAGATGCCATGTATACAATACTTATTTAATTTATTTTCGAGGACGTCAGTGTAAAGTGAAGGTTTCGGTAGCTAAGGGCTGATTTAGGCAATCGAATGAACTTCTTGAAAAAAGTTAGATACTTAGTTATAACAGTGATTCGTTTGGTTTCAAAGTAAGAAATTGAGGCTTAATGTGTATATATATTCATCATTAGGCATACAATTAAGAATTTAAGCGTCTGTTCTCGTACACAAGACAGAAAATAACATTATTGTCTTTCCTTTATCGTATATTTACATTCTTAAAGTTCTCTTCATGATAAAATAATTTTTAACAATTTGCAGGGAAAAAAAATACTTGACCCATCTACAGAAAAGAGTATTCTGTTCAAAAAGAAGACACTAGGCAGAACATTGCAGAAAGATTCACCTCTAGTTGGATCAATATCTGTTTTTATTCAGATAAATGGTATCGAGTTCTTTCGAGAGGCCTCTGCCATTGATCTTTGAGCAGTCTGGGCCAACCTTCCATTTTAGTTTATATGTATGAGAAAAATTCAGAATTTCTAGTTAAGCTAACCCGAAATGTAATATGGTAAGCTCCATGACCAATTGTAAACTTTACAGTTAGAAAATTCACAGATACATTCTTCGTTTCAGTTACTGGTTTCTTTACTTGTTTTATAAATTGTACAGCGGATGCGAATTTTCAATTCTGCGAAGGATGGAAAGAAATTCAAACTGGGGGGGGATAGAATATATTGGACGTCAGAAAACTCAGAAATTTATATATCCAAAATTAAAAATCTACTATATTCAAAAGAATTTTTGGAAATTTAAATAATTTGAATTGTATTTTAACATTATAGATGCGTTAAAAAACATACTTGGATCTAGAAAATTGAAAATTGAAATATTTTAAAACTGAATTTACGAACGATGAACAGGTTAATTAAGGATGTTTAAGTAAGATCTTATTTTTTTTTTTTATTTCACATCAAGAAAAAAGTTAACGATTCATATGACGTGTATTTTACTCTCATTTTCAAATTTCAGATATCGAGTGTTTATTTCATTAAATTATATATTTTCAGAACTTATTAATTAATTGATACTTTGGATGATAATTTAGTACAAAATTTTGTGTTCTTAAAATAATTAACAAAATGTTACAACAAAAATGTTAAGAGAACGACAGAATCCGCTTTTATTAATACAACTTTCTACTTTTATAGAAGCACTGGATATTTAAAACGAAAATAAACGCTAGATCATCATGTGGAATTAATTATATTATTTGCTGACATATTGTTTAAATTAAAGGGTTGAAAGGAAAGAACATTTAAATTGATAATAAATCAAGTATTTAGTGATTAAAGAATGCTTTTTAATTATATATTGAGCAGTAATGCTTTGAAAACAATTTTATCACGAATCTATGTCGATTATTTTTAATATAGCAGTAAATAGTCTCTTAAGTTTTGGAAAGACAGATTTTTCAGAATGCGAGAATGCGTTCAAGAATTTATTGCGTGTCTTTTTTAGTTTCGCTAAATTCTTCGAAGGAAATATATATCTAAAGTTTTTTTTGTTCTCTCGCGCTAACTAGTTTCTCACTAGAAAATTTAGGGAAAATTAGTCGAATAATTATAAATTTACTAATCCTTTTATTTTGGTAAATTCTTTAGTCACTTCTGGATGATTAGAAGATAAACTTATTTATCAAAGTAAGATAAAATTAAATAAACTTTGTTTATTGAATAAGTATAACTGACATCAGTATATTCATTAAATTTACTCTCAGCATATATTATTCAATATAAATAGAAAGAAATTTTGCATTCATTATAAATATCATTTACTTATTATTTTAATTTTTTATTCCTTTAAAATAATGATAAATCTTCCTTTAAGTTGACCTATTATATGTGAAAACTGTAATTTGTTAATTGAAAATTTACTTAATATCAAATGATTTTATTTTAAAATAACTTATTTATCAAAAAAGAGTAATTTATTTATCAAAAAGAATAAGTTGAGATCACCTTAAATTTTATGAAATTAAAAGTAAACCATTGTGTGGAATAATTGAAAAATAAGAATTTATTACTTATTTGCTATAAAATGTAAAAGAAAAAATTAATAATTTGGAGTTTTTTGTAATATTCTTATTAAATATATTTTTTAAAAAAATTAAATATCATACACATAAATACATTTCAGAAACTTCTTGACGGTAAAATTATTCAATTTTAAAAAAGAAACAGTGCTAGCATTTTAAAAACTTTTATGTAAATTTTTATGTACATTTTTTGAAAGATTTGAGTGTAAATAATAAGATATAAATAAGTCCAAACATTTACTACTAAATACAAACATACAAAATAGCTTTGTTATCAAAACCATAAATGCGCGTTTAACCTTTATTTTGTAATAAAAAATTTTATTTCTTAAAAAAAATGTATATAAAAAATGTGAGACAAATACGCTATTCTGATTTCGTTGTTTTTGATTTAAAAGAAATCTTCGATGCTAAAAAACAGAATTACAATACGAAGCAGTTGTGGAAATTATTCTGAGAAACATCCTGAGCTTTATGAGATATCAAATAGGTCTTAAAATGGACTGAGATTTGCTTATAAAGTTAATATATTAAGAATAAACTTTTAAAATATATTTTTAAATAACCCATTGAAAATATCGTCCATCACTTTTCTTTACCGTCAATATAAGTTCCCTATCTAAAAAAATAATTTCTTTTACGACAAATAATGAACTTCAAAAATAGAGAGATTTCACTTCTTTCCTCCTAATATTTTAATATTTCTTCCAATATTTTAACTTTTACTTTTGCTTCCAAATATTTTATGGCCTGCTAATAAAGAAAAACTGCCGAATTATAACACCCGAGCGAGAATTCCATTTAAAGGTTACGGGATAAAATTTTGAATGCAAATAATATACGAAACTGCTTAAAAATGGTATGAAAAACAATAAGCTACAGTTACAAAGATACATTTTCGAAGTTATCAATACGTAACATCTGCGCTTAGTTGACTGCAAATAGTTGGATTGAAAAGTTTGTTCTCTTTGGAGGAGAGGGAATAGATACAGGCTATATATTTTTTCTTTAATTTCCTTGTATAAGTTACAACCCTTGTGAAATCTATGGTATATTAATCTTTGCTTATTAGAGCTCAATGTTTGTGTTGGCGCTCTACAGACTAGACTGTTTGACTTACAGATACCAAATTTTTGTACATGTATACCTTAGAGGTAGGGAATGAGCACTTCAGAGTCATTTTTATTTTTTAATTATAACTATACTTATTAATTAAACACCCTCCAGAATATTTTCATATCTTCACCGCCAAAGGAATTAGGTTTCAGTATTTTTCCCAAGCTAAGAAGGTAAGGCTTGATGCATTTAAAATTGGGCATCATTAATTAATCGTCTTTTCAGGTTCATTCTGAAGTAGTTTTGAAATAAATGAAACATAATAAAGGAAATTAAATTCTTCTAATCTGCATAGCGTTTCCCCAAACTGGCGTAGAAAATTCATCCATTTGCGTTACCGTAACTGGCGTTGAAAATTTCACGCATGCGCACTGTGTTTTGATTGATAACAACTATATTTAAGTTGATACGGACTTGATTCTGATTAATTGGTTCACTGTTTTGTTTTACTTCAGACACATACTGTAAATAAATTGTTTTTAGATTAGTTGTGCGCATTTATAATTAAACATTATTTATGTTGGTTATATATTTTCCGTATATGCTTATAGTTTTAGATACGTTTTTTTTTTCATACTAACAAAGTTAGGTGTAACATGTTTTCGAAATATAACTTCAAACGATTATGTTTATTTTCTTAGTTTTTAATGCATTTAAAATTAAACGTTATTAATTAATCAATCTATTCATGAGGAATCTAGAAAATGTTGAAAAATTCTTAAGATATATTAGATAAATTAAGAAAGATACTCTTTAGTGCTCGAAAAGTTTAAATGCTCAACGACACTGATTTCAGTACTAATATAAAATAATTGTTTCAGTAAAAATTGCAAAATAGTTGTAGTTTAATCATTTCCATTTTAATTTAAGGAATCAATTATACGGAAGCTAACAAAAAATTGGAGAGATGCATAATACGTTGTGATTGAAGATCTTTATAATATTATTAATGAATTATATGACTATCAAAATTTGAAGCCTTAAAATATTTTTATGAAGAATTTATTAAAACAGGAGTTGCATAAAAAATTTAATTATTACAATTTTAACCAGCATTAAGATTGGCGAACCGGCTGGTTGCTAAAGGCGGCTAGTCATCAATCATTAAAGTACGAAGAATTTGTAACGTAACTATTTGCATTCTTATTCTTATTATTGAATAAATAATTCGCAATCCAAGCAACAAATATTTTCAAATTTTCCATCGTCATTACGTTAATTGTCTTACTATTTCCTTTGTTATTATATAAAATTGTGAGAAAATAAAAATTATCGGAGAAACAACCATTTTTTCAAATCTAAATAGTCTTATCTAGTAAAACTGATGATTTATAAAGTAATTACAATAAAGATAAATGATATAAGAAACGTTATTGGGAATTTCGATACAGTTTGCTGTAAAAATCACCTGAAAGGCCATGAGTCATATTTAATCGGCCCACTTGTAGGTACACCATGAGACCTCATAAAAAGGTCCCATGATGTGGCCATCAATTTCATGTCCACATCAGTAGCACATGTTTAACTATCCCAGTAAATATAAACTTTGAGAAAGGTTGCTTTAAATATTCCTTTTATGAGGCAACATGAAAGCAGTTAACCTTCGGTATGCCACGTAAATAAATTTCAAGAACAGCAAACATTATTCATTTTAATAATAAACTTAAATTCAGAGCTGAGCATTCAGTGATAAAATTGAAATGCCTCTATTAGTGCAGGATGTTCAATTATATCATCACGATGTTATTCGGGATTCTGAATGCAAGACAATATCTTGAAATTTTTTTAAAAATAAGAGTGGGTATCTTTTGCTAATAGAGATAATTACAAATATAAAAATATTAATTATAATCATTTTTTTACTAAAAGTAATTATGTAAAAACATATTAACGAGTCTCGGGTAAAAACTTTAAAATAAATATACTGATGCAGAAAAAGATATATCATCTTGAGATAAAATTTCTATTTTAGAATTTCTAAGCGATCGTGGACAATGCAGATTTTTTACTAAATCTAGGTTGTGTTTCATTTGCCAACACTTATGAGTAATGTTTATGTAGCGTCCTATTTTTATTAACTTTTTTTATAAGATTTCTTACTCAGCTCTCCATATGATGATATTCATATTACTCTGTCTATTTTCAATACCATCAGTCTAGGGCTAGGATTTGTGCATATACCTATTATTTTGGTAGTCTGACTTTCTTTCCGTTTTCGAAATGAAAATATGATCAGTATTAATATATTTGCATGAATATGAATTTCTAATAACAAATTCAAAGGGTCACCCTGTATTGAATTAATAGTAGTTCTCTGTTACAATAGGTCTACCATTTACATATTAGAGGAAATTTTTCCCGTCCCAAATCATGACAATTATAAAAATAAGCAATTACAATTACAATTATAATTATAAAGTAATCCAATTTAAATTTCTATTCTATCTAGAAAGCAGGCTGAGACTATTGGTTATCTTAATTAGCAATTACTCTTTTAAAATCTAAACGCTGTATTTTGTAATAAAATGGATATAGGTATCTGCCTTGAATATTGCTATTGAGTCACAGTATATTACAAATGGCAGATATATATTTAATTTTTATTACATATTATTAATTTTTATTACAGAAATTTAAAGCAGCCATTGTTAAAATATATCATGATATATTCAGTTGATGCTGGTTTCAAAACCATTCTGTTATGTCTAAGCGTTAAAGATTTATGTAAACTCCCGACCCTTTTTATCATACACCTATTATTTATCTCTATGCCAGCTTTCTGGCACATAGGTAGCGCGTCTTCCTCGTGTTCTGGGAGTCCCGAGTTCGAGTTCCTGTCCGGGCAGTGGTTGTTCTTTCTGTGTGCTATCTGGGATTTGTGTGACTGTGCCTCCCTGTAAAAAGGGACTGCGCAAACAAATGCGGTGAGTGTGTAGCTAAGTCATACTCTTGGCCCTAGTTGGCTCTACTTTAAAAGCAAGAGATGCTCCTTTTGACTTAAATCTGCTTCTGTATCAGCATGGGCGTGTCCATGGGCAAGTGCCATAAGCAACAGCAACAACAACATTCATCTATATAAAAATTTGATAATTGTTTTAGATTCATTTATTTTTGTATTGACAGTTACAATTTTCTTTGTAAATCAAACGCTTGAATAAGGCATTTTTCAAGTTAATTTTGTTAATTTACTTTTGGCATTATAATAAAAGAAACAGATATATCGTAATGGTAAAAAAATGCTATAATAATGACACACTGCGATATTTTTAACAAATCTAATAAATAATAATTCAAGTCCAAACATTTTAAATTTATAGAGATGTATTTAAAATTTATAACTGAATAGAAATAATGTTTTTGTTAAAAAATGTTTTTATTTTCCAAAACAGACTCTGACATTGTTTTCCATTTCTTAAATCGATTTGGGCTAATATTGTGGTAAAATACGATATTATTATAATCTTATGTTAATATCAAAGCGCAATTTTCTGTTTTTTAATCCCAGATTTTTTGCTAATATTTAAGTTTTTACACGCGATATACAGTTTCTAGAAATGTAATTTTTGTGGTCTGAAGGGGAAAAAAACGAAATTTGAAGCTGAAGTAAAAAAATCTGGAGGGAGAGTAAAAGATTTGTTTCATTTTTTAAAAAACTCGCTTTTTTATAACAAATATTTTTAATAATCTTCTTTATATGTGAAACTAGCATTTTTCTGCACGAAAAGTTTGAAGAATCCTTATGAATAAGAGTACAGAATTTTTTTAAACGAGAAATGTTTGTTCTCAGAATACTTTCTTTTAATAGAAAAAAATGTTTACAATATTAAGTTCCTTTAAGCATCAAATGCATAAAACAACATGGAATTTTTAAAAAAAGTATCTAAAATAGAGATTTGACTTTTACTTTGATTTCTTAATTTTTTTCCTCCTAATTTTTTTCGTTTGAGAATAAAAATTGTCTACTTTTTTCCTGACTAGTTCAAAGCTCAAAAAGAGAGAAAAAAAAAACACAAAATCTTGAAATCTTTCGAATTAGGTTATTTCAGTTTATCTTTTTATTAAAGAAGAAATATTTTATTCATATAGATTAGTATTAAAAAAATCTACTTTTCAGATTTATGTTATTTGATGAAAGAAATATAGCTAATCCTTTTTCAGTTCTTTTTTTCATGAACATGGATCACGGGTTGAAGAAAGGAATGAAAAATAATTCTTTCACACAATTTTTAAACCAATCATCTGTTTTTATGTACGTTGACCTATTTTTATGTTTATTGCACATTTATACTTCAAAAGTTTCAATAAATTAATTCGTAACTTAAAAAAATAATAATGCAGATTATTCAAATGAATTAGATGAAAATTCTCAAGATAGAATTTCGTTCTAAAAGAAAATAAGCAACTTTTAATTAACAAATTAACAAGAAAATTTTTATATAAATTTTCAGGAAGGAAGATCCAATTTTGTCATAGGTATACCTTGGATAAACAAAAACAAAAAATATATATATTTCAACGTAATATTTTGGTGGGCTTTCATATTAATATTTGTTTTTCCATCATGCCAAATTTTATCTTTCCTTTAAAATATTCCTTTCTATAAATAATTACTAAAGTAATCCCTACTTTTGTGAATTAAATAAAGCTGATTGCATTCCATAGGATTGCATCTAGTATCCTCTATTAAAGCTCCTCGTGCCATTCAAAATTGAATTGGTTTCAAATAACATATTTACCAAGATTGTTCAACAATGTATTGTGTATTATAAGTATCAAATGTTCAGCACATAATTATTTAATTTGAGGCCTCCGTTTATCCATGATACATGTTAAACTGCAAATTAGGGTAGAAGAAAATCTAAATGTCCTCTAAAGATGGGGATAGCGCAGGATATTAAAAAAACACCTTCCATTTAAGGCACAATGAAGCTATCTACTCTTGTTTTTTCTTGATAGTAATAAACGCCTTTAGAAGTGTGATTGTAAAATAATATAAAGGATTAATTATTTAATGTATTAAATAAATTGCCCATAAACTAATTCATTGGGAAAATAAAATACCATAAATTCAGCAGTACAAATTCTTTACCAAGTGGGTATGCAGAGAAAAGAATATTTTGATGCAAATGATATGTACCAAGAGAAAAAAATAATAATAAAACTGATAATGTAATACTCGATGTCTTCTCTTGTTAATATTTTATAAAGCATGTAAAAAATGAAAATACGCATAAGACATACCTTCAGATTTGTTTAAATTATAGAATTCATAATGATGATATTATAATTTATTAGATATTCAAAATATTTTTATCAGATTTCAAAAAATAGCTGCTTAATCTATGAATATTGATTAATTCAATCATTAGTTATATTCAATGATCTTTTTAATATTCTTATTAACTTAGTAACATTTAGCAAACCCATTAAAGATTTTTAATATAAAAGCAGAATTGCTACAAGGAAAGAATGCTAAGTACTAAATACAAAACTTTATCGAAATTTTGAGTAAAATTAAGATTGATTTTGAAGTATTATATTAGTAAGCAACAAACATAATAGACACAAAGAAGCGTGGGTTTTTTTAATGATAATTACCCTGGTAAGTGACATTATCATTTTTTAAGATAATAGTAAAGCATCACTTGCAGTCTTACATGGTTCTCGTTGCAATAAATTAATTATATCCTTTAATATGAAGAGATGATTTTAAAAAGTTTTTGTTTCTTAAACAATTTCTTGTTCATATTTCTGAAGATTTTTTCTATTTTGTGCTACAATCATTTTTTTATTTCTGTTGATGTAACCAGTTTGTTAACATTTTGTAATAAAATCAAAATCAAAAATATGTTAAAAGTATTATTTGAAGATTTAATTTGCTCTAATAACTGAGAACTACTCCTTTGTTTTAAAATATATTTTCAATTTCTTTTATTTTCACTGAAATATTATTTAAAAAATAATGTTTGTTTTTATAGTTTTAAGTTTCAAAGAAAGCCTTGAAAATTAAAAAAAAAATTCCTGAAGATCTTAAATTTCTCGAATACTTTACATTATTATTGTGTATGGAAAATATAAAAAGTTCTGTTTTCTGTTTCTGTTTGTACATTAATACGTTCTTAAATAATTGTATATAAATGAGTGATATAAGATAAACTGTCAAAAAAATACGTTGACAAAATTTATTTTACTTTAAGTATTTTTCTCTCTAAATATTTATTATTTGAAAATAATTGGCCCCAAATATTCCAAAAGTGTCAAAAAGTATATAAAGCAAAATGTTTTTTTCACTTGATAATTGGCGTTTTCTTTATAAAAAAATTTGATTTGAAAGAATTCTTTAAGTTGATTTCTTTGTCTTTGTGTATCAATAAAACATATTAAAAATTTTGATATTCGGAAAATAATCTATAACTTTACGATAACAGTGACTTATTTCAAATTGATATTGCCGATATGATATTTATAAGTTTTAGAAAGAGCAAATATTCAACATTCAGTAAATTAAAAGATTCATTTTTTATAAATTTTTAGATATTTTTCTATTTAATTTATACGATTAATATTAGATAGAAATATAGTGCATGATTTTGTTGAAATCTATGACTAGAGTCGATATTTTCCTGCAAAACTTTTTCACCATGAAAAAAAGTTTTGTAAAACTAATGGAATTGACAAAACTCCTACGATGCGAATGCTTTTTGTCAAAACTACATCTTTTCTCATTAAAAAGACCTTTTCTATTTTTATTGTGGAGAGAATACAATATTTTTTACTCTGTAGATACACAATAGTGTGCTGAAAATGTCACATTTGATCCATGCAATAAAACCTTTATGACGAATCATGCGTCCGAAACTAACAACATAAGTGCGGAGATATGATCTCTTTAAGAAAACTAAAAAGCAATTTGTCTCATAAGAAACCGGCTGAAATGCGCCAAAAATGAGAGAACTCTTATCGTTGCGCGCAGACGAAAAAAAAGTCCGTGGAAAAATATCCGAAGGGTAAAGCCGAAGTGCCTTAAATGATTGATGTAGCAGTCAACTGAAAATTACAAAAAGTTATGAACTAAGCGAAAAAACGGCTTCTTGGATTTTCTTGTGCCTCGATTTCGTATTTTTCAGTATACTGGAAAGATTAAGCGATCTGATAGTTCATTTCCAGGAATAGGAATTTTGCGCAAACTTTAGTCGTCGGTTTAAAGGTGCAGAAGTATTGGCATTAGAGCTTTTCAACAACGTAAACACAAAGTTGCTTTGCATTTTGAGTAGTTTGGAAGGATTTCATTCCAAATATGAATCGAGGGAGGCAGTTTCTTAATGCATATGGTGGGGCAAAGAAAATATTTGAGGGTTTGTAACGATTAACGAAATTCTTATTTTATTCTTGACTTAACGACACTTTAACATCAAGAATAATAAACTCGTTAAAAACATAAAATAAACAAAAAGATGCCGGCATGTTAAAAAAATAATTTTCATATTTGATGTAATTTTTATAAAAGACGCCCACAGTAAATGAGTTGCTATGTAGGCAGTAAAGGTATAGCTTCATCGTTCAAAATGTTTTTCAATATTTGGTGTGAAATGGAAGATATTTGGTTTTCTATCTTCATTAATAGTTTTGAATAAGAGTGAAAAATAGACGTTTTAAAATGTCATATTTTGAATCCTTTTCAGGAAATCAACATGTAAAATCAAAAAGAAGAAATTATTATTTTTTTAAATTCCTCACATTAAGTGTTACTATTCCTACATTATGACAACACGCATATTTTAGTATACTACTTTTATTTTTTTAAAATTGATTTTGTTTAAGTTTATTTTATTAAAAAAAATTACTTAATATATTTTTCTTCAAGTAAGATGATTTCTAAAAAAATGATTTTAACTAAAAAATGTTATTAATTTTTTTAAAATTTTCTTTTGATTCCATTACAGTAGCTTTTGTAGATAACATTCTATTAATTTAAGTTTGAATAATGTCAATAATAATATTAAACATATTAATTAGTTTTAAATAATTATGCATCCAAGTTTACAATTATTATGTTACCAACTAATGTATTAGTTAAAACAATTAGGAATATGTACTAAAAACTTTCATTTCATTAACATAAGTCAAGAAAACTTCAAAGTTGACTTTTTCTTGATTTTCCTCTAAATTTTTATAACTGATTGAATATTACTTTCTTCTAAATTTTCTATTAATTATGTTTTTAGCTAATTGCTGATAATCATGAGCAACTCGACACAAATAATATAAACATGATGAGGAACGAAAGAATAACTTTATATTTAATCTTTCTTTTGTTTAAATAAAAATGAGAAAAATACTATAATTAATTTAATAGTTTATCTTAAAAGTGATTTCCCTATGTTAATGAGTCAAATTATTTTATTAGGGATTATTATTTATAATTATATATTTCATTTGAAACAATCATTAATTAGATTAATTATTCGTTTACATAATATCTTTTGTTCCGATTTTTGAGTTAAAGAAATTCTGAAATGAAAATTCTTTCAAGACGATGATGTGTAAACAAATTGGTAGAAGATCTGAAATCAAATTAACTTAGTTACTTTTGAATTGCTTGTATTCAAAACAGTTCAATTTACCAGCTGAATTACTCATTTTCAGTGAACTTGTAACTGAGGAAGCAATGCAATGGATCATTTTTGACATCTCTTTAAATTCTTGAGGGAAAATTAATATTCTTTCTTTGCGAAAGATAATTATGTATCGTTTCTCTGATTTCAAGACTTTTAAACTGAAAGTGGACTGTAGAAAAATGTATTTTGTTCTACGAATTATGTTTCAGAGTCTTAAAAATTCTTAAGTCACCATTCAGGATAAACATACATAATAAATCAGAATGAATGTGAGTTTAATGAAAACGGAAGATGCAAAATGATTTATTATAGAACATTTTAAATGTTTCCACCTCGTGACACAAGCTTATGACTGTCAATAAAAATAGTTTCTCATGCGTCGAAGAATATGTATCAGTTTAAGAGTTACCAAAATATTGATAATAATAGCCAAAGAAAAGTTCAATGAATGAAAATTATTTTAATTCAATATTACATAATATTTTGAAGAATCGCTTAAAAATGCATTGTCAATAAATTCTATTTCCAGAACCAATCTGCGAAATCCTATGCATATCTCTAATTGTAGGAAGAAAATAAGCCAAAATATTTCCTTTATTGTAGAAAACCTGCTAAGTTGGAAGGATAAATAGTTTACAGAAGAAAATACAATGCAATTTGTTAAAATTTGCATTTGATACTGAATGGGTCTAATTCTTTCCTGACATTCTCTTTCTTTATCTTTAGCAAATGTTGTGATATTTACAAGAAAAACAGGAACTCTGTAAGGATCAAAAATAATTCCAGGTACTAGTAATGATAATACAGTAAAAAATTTTACTCAACAGGCTAGAATTCGTTATCTTTTATTTTCTATATTTGATTGTTAATGTTTTAGGGCTTCATAAGTAGAGACTTCTAAAATGCCTTAATTTATGTGTCAAAAAGTTAAAGACAGGAACGTATTAAATGAAGTTTTATAGATGATTGATATATTCAATAAAAAGTTTATAAGTTTAAAAATAATGAAATCTATTGTTGATATATTCAAAATGAAAATGGATGAGAACCTAGAAATGTTATACATTTTTTTTTTACTTGGAGTAATATAGTTTTATTTGGAGACAAATGAGCATATCAAAAAATAAAATTCTTTATTTTTGTATTTGATGGCACTGGTTGAAAAAGAAAACCCCAAGAAAATATGTCTAGTATTCACCATAATGACCATTTTTTCACACTTAATGGGGAAAGATATTATACTGTTAGCATATTTTTTTCAGATTTTACCTCTTGATTAGATAATTAATACTTTTTTTGATAAAAATATATCCAAGAAATAGAAAAAGACCTTTGTCATATCTCAATATTATGCACTGAATTTTAAAGTAAAGAATAGTAAATAGTTAAAATGCAGTGTTAAAACGAATGGTCTTACGTTGGATTCATTCTGTTCCAAGAATATCGAAAAAATTTAAAATTTCTGATAGCTAAATTACATAAAATATTCTCATTAATTCGTTAAAAATAAATGAACTTGAAAAAAGTTTATTTCCACCTGGTTGACCGGAATAAATTTTAAAGCAGTAATACCTTTATGATTAAGATGAACTCACAAGGCAGTGAACAATTTGAATTCTCGTTTTTTAAGCAAAATATTATTTTTATGTGAAAGAAAAAATTTTATTTAACGGAAAACAATTAATTACTTAGCAAAATATTCCAAATTTGTCGTAGAAACTCTTTTTAACCCTGATAATTAAAGTGAAAATTATTTACAATAGCCATAGTTGGTTGCCTTTCAAAACGACAAGTTACATCTCTTTACATGTTACAGTGTCAAGATAAGTATCAATTATGAAAGAATAACATTAATAATATGCAGATTAAATATAATAAAGTGATAAATGTATAATCACAAACAATAAATAGATTTTTATAATTAAAATTACTGAATCAATGAATTGATAAGTATATTTTATTAATGAAGTTGCCACAAATTCTTATTAAATCAGAATGTTATTAAAATTTAAACATGAGTTTCGTTAAAGAACAGCAATTTTGTAAATAAAACATCTTGGAAAATTTTGCTTTTCTTACTTTGAGAAACGCAGAATGCAAGGTTCAGAGAATCTCAAAGAAATTCCTTAAATGATATTTGAAATCAAAATTACGAATAGAGACTTAAAATAAGAAATAAAATTTGGAATATTCCATTTAAATTAGATTTCTTCGGGTAAAATCTTTTAGTTCTTCTTTTTTGATTAGTATTTACCAAAGAATCTTTTCTTTAAAAAGAGATCAATTGTAGCAGGAAAAAAAGTAAATTCCAGCAATCTCAATTTATAGACAGAAGAACGAATGAAGGAAAAAACCCTCTTCGATGAAAATTAAAGAAAGAAGAAAAGAAAAGAAATCCTGTGGTCTGGTTGCAAGGAATTAAATCTGATATTGCTCAATTCTGAAGATTTCCTCTGCATGTTTCGATCTATTAAAAACTAAGTTGAAAGTTTAATTAAAAAAACTACATTCGGAATATAAAATAAAATCTTAGCGTCAACCATAATTCACCTTTTCACTAAAACAATCCACCTTAAACAATCTTGTGTGCCTCAACTGCATTTCTTGGAACACCAATTTGTGTAGTTTTATGCTGAATAAGTATTTTCATTTCCAAGGATGAATTTTAAAAGCTGAAAGCACTAAAAGACTGTAACTAAATTAAGAAAAATTTCCATTCTAAGGGAAGTATAATTGCATTAAAGGAAATTGCATTTTATTCCAATTTCAAGACATATTGATTTTTTTAGAGAAATCTACTTGACTATGTTTGAATTTTGGCGAAAACATAGAATGTTTTTTTTAATTCAATATTCGCGATTCTTGAACAGTTTACTTTAGAAACAATTCGAATTTCGTTTTTGCGTTTATTCCTTGAGGAGTTATATTGATTGTTAAATTATGATAATTTACATTTTAATATAATTTTCTCAAATCCATACTTTCGTTATTTTTTTTACATAGATCTAGATAAAGGGGAAATGCAATAGATATTTTACTTTACTTAATTGACTTAATAATTTCTCAATTTTTTTTAACAGAATAGTAATTTATACATTTAAAATTAATTTATTGTTAATTTAACGTTTTGTATTGTAAAACAGTTGAAAACGTCATGCATTTATCAGTCAATGAAACTAGATAAAAAGAAGACTAAACATAAATTTTAAAGACTAGATAGAAATTGAGCTCATTCTTTATTTCTGGAATTAGGTATTGCATTTCTTAATTTATTTAGCAGATTTCAGAGAATTCCTTCGTAAACGTCTAAACTGGAAGTTTTATACTTCTTTTTAGACAAAACAAAATGATATTTCTGCTAATTTTTAAAATAGTTTGTATTTTGATTTATACAGAATAATATTTAATAAGAATTTTCTTCTATTTATTTTATACGAAAATTCAAAAATATAATATTTTAAATTTTTTTAATGCGAAGTGTGATTACTTAACTATGGCAACAGTACTTATTCTTAAATATCATTAATAAAGGTTTATATGATTTACTGACTTTTACTTTTTATTTACTGACTATTATTTTAGACAAAGGGTAGTTTTTAATTATATTAATTTTATTTATAATCTGTAAATTATTTCGTAAATAAAGAATTTTATTCGTTTGAAATAAATTGTATTACAAATGTGAATTAAATATATAATATCTCTTAAAAATAATACTTCCAATAAAAATTACTTAAGTGGGGAAAACATATTTATTTGTAATTTAGAATTAAGTTTTTCAGAACTGTATAAAGATCCTTAAAAAATGGAAAAATCCTTTACACTTATTCTTTATTATGAAATGTAAAGATAATATGAATTTGGAATTTGCAAATGAAATAGTTCAAAGAGAAAATCTATAATAGATTGTTAATTTTAAACTGGAAAGCCTTTTATGAACTAAAATGTAAATTAAAAAAAAACTCTGCTGCTAAAGGAATTTCTTTCATTTTAGTGAAAATTAGAAAAATCTTTTTCTTCGAAAAATCAAAAAAAAAATGAAATTTACTTTGGCTGCAGCTGTATATAAAGCTTTGACTGAATCGTTAATTTTGAGGTGCTATTCCAAAATATATAGTTGTTCCCTAGCTTTTGATTAAGATTAAGGATATAAAATTACGGCTATTAATCAAATAACTTGCGTCGAACTTTTCGTCTAACTATTTGAAAGGAAAATGAAATTCTAAGATATAATTTATTCTTTTTAAATTTATATCAATGTATTGTACTTGCATACAATGGTTACTAAAACTACAACAAATTACTAAATGAGCTCTAATTTAATCCGAAATATCAAAAAGCTAGTTAAATTATGGAAAAAAAATCACGAAATTA
Organism: Argiope argentata; assembly: GCA_026289955.1. NCBI lineage: Eukaryota > Metazoa > Arthropoda > Arachnida > Araneae > Araneidae > Argiope > Argiope argentata. The sequence goes on along the minus strand of JAOUZG010030984.1, from coordinate 3,075,718 downwards.
TATTTTAATCACAAATTTGCATAATTTACTTCTTTTCAGTTCAGGACTTTAGAATGGTGAAAGTTAGTCTACATTAAGATGTTTCTTTTTAATTGTAATGGTAGAAAAGAAAGCTTATGACTTTTATTATTCTAATTTACAGTATATAAATACTTCTTCTGCTGTCAGCTGGAATTGCTTTTGTGATAGTTTAAAGATGTATATTTCAGAATTATTATTTCAGTTCGTTTAAAATATAGAAACTTCACTACATCGAAACAGAATAGGCATTTTGTTGCGCTTGAAAGCATTTTTATATTTTTATTTTCATATTGATTTGATAGATTATTAACCACAGGACATTCTGTCTGTGGTTTTATTTTAAGCCTCACCTATTAAATAAAATATAATTTTTCATTTTTGAGCAAATTATAAAATTGTTTTTTGGAAATCGTTTTATTTTTATTGTTGGATTTTTTTGTTTGTTTTAAGGGAAAGAATAGATTTACTTGATGGTTCATGAGAGTTTGACAAAATATTATGATTATGATCATATATCACTGATCTCACATTTGATGATAAAAAATGATATCATGATTTAAAAAATTCATATCGTAAGATAGATATGCATTTTGAGCCAAATATAATTCTTCACAGAATGAACTTTAATATACTGAGGAAATTCTTATTTGATAAATCATTTTTAAACTAAAATTGAAAATATTTTAGCAATTAATGCTCATGAGGTTTTCCCTTTTATTATGCAGCTTATATAATATGTACATTTTATTCTTGCTCTCTTCTCTCGTGTAAGAATTTCTGCTCTATGAGAATAAAATTTTTATTTGGGCTTTAACTTATTCAATACCAGTTTTAAGAAAAAATGTAGTTTTAAAATAATTTTAAAAAAACAAGTTTTGCACACAAGTTTTTATAAATACCAGTTAACATTGATTTAATAAAATTAAGACTTCATTTGTAAAAATAATATACTTTTAGCTACTAAATGTTTTTTTATATTTGACCGCGACGTTTCCAGATATTTTTATTAAATTTTTCAGCATAATAATGATTTAAATTTTATTGTGAATTTTTAATCTAAGCTTTTTATTTAAAATAATAACATTCATATCTTTTCAAAAAAAATCGCAAAATTAAAATATTCCATTGCAATAGCAAATTAATACAAATATCAAATTGAAAAAATAGATAGCGATATAAAGAGAAATTAAAAATTAAATACCACATAAATAACTTATCATACGAATTTAGATAAGAGTCTTATAATAGGCCTTCACACTAACTGAAGTTCGTTTACATTTACAATTAGCAGAAGTGATTTGGAAGCAAATAAACAATGAATTTTTAATGAATCTGCAAATGGAGATTCAATTTCAAAGCATTTAATGAATTTTACGTAAGTTCCATCATTTGTGTATGAGCCCAAAATATTTCAGGTTTCAGTTGTCCTAATGCGGAGTCCAACATTTCTAATTTAAACTTTAATAAAAATAAGAAAAGTGCATGGATCTTTATATACGAGCAAAAAATTCGGGCAGTTGCTTAAAGTAAGCGAGGTGTGTAATTCAGCTGCTTTTAGTTTTTCAGTAATTCATCATCGGATTAAATCTCATATTGATGTTGACATTTTCCTGACATTTTATTTCTCTTGATTGAAAAACTTTTAGAGGCGCGTCCCTTCAATATTTCGAAGCTGCAAACTTTCAAAGAAATTAAAGTATAATGCAGGACTGTTTGAAAACAACCTACGTGAAATCTGAGACAGCTGTCAACAGAGGACCCGACTCTAAAAACAAGCAGTAAACGGTGTGTGTGCCTTTGACACTTAGAAAAGAAATTCGGTCTTTTTTCTAAACAAAAATTGAGTTTTGTACATTGAAGGGTTTTTGAAGTGTTACTCGACAAAGAATAGGAAAAAAATTAATATATTAGTTAAGAAGATCGAATAAAAAAACTAATATTGTGTTTGCTATTGAATGTATTCGTATAATGCTTAGTTCTTTTATTTATATATCAAATATGCTGTGATAGAAATTGTACCGATATTTATAGATAGTTTTCCAAGTAAAAACCACTCTTTAAAGGTACAGATTTTTTAAATCTCAGAATTATTTATAGATGAATTGAATACTTCTTTATATTTATAAATACAAATCAATGCATATATTCCGTCAGTATTTTTAAGAAACAATTTCTTCGTATATGGTTTTTTAAAACAAGACTAAATATGATATGTGAATACTAACATTATTGATTAAATAATGCAAATATGACATAATGCAAATATGACAAAAAATAAATATGACAACTATTATTACTCATATATATAAAAATAAAACCGATTCAGCCTGATTCAAACTTGTGTTTTGATCTTGAGTAATTAGAAATACATATTGGGATTTGAATATTAAATGTTATTGAATATTCTATTCGTATAAATATTTTTTTAAGTATCTCTGTCTTTGACTTTTGTACGCTAAAAGAAATGTATATGTATTTGATTATATTTAGCCAACCATAGGGACTTTCAATCTTACCGAGTATCGTCGTTATTGTCACATTGTGTAAGTCAAAATAACTATGAAAATACGGCATCTGAAAAGTTGATTTCAAAGTCAAACAATACTGATTTCCCAAAGGGCACTTTGCATCAACTTTAAAATAGAAACTCAACTAAAATTCCTCTCCGTATAAATATGATTTTGTTTTTTGATCTTAGTGATAATGCAAAACGTCAAAAGTTATTCATATTTGTGTTTTGATTCAGGAATTTAACTTGCTCTTTTTCCATTTTAAAAGATATCGCTGAAAAATTTCAAGTTTTGGAGAGCTTTATTTTGGAAGTTTTTCGTGCATTTCAAGATTAAGAAGCAGCTTTTCATTTCTTTTGACAGAAGAGGTTGGATTTTTTCCTTGCAGGTTTAATTAATATTATTTAAAATCAAAATTTGTTTGCTAGATCAGAATTCGCATGATCACTTTTATTTACGTTTCCTCAAGCGAACTATTTTGTGGTGTATCAATATATAATCTTAAATAAAAGTAAAAAATAATTTTTTTATTGTTTTGAGGAACAATAAAGTTTAGCAAGGTTTGCTAAATTAAAGTAAATTTTAAATGAATGAAGCTGTGCTGATTATTTAATCAATTTATGTTTTTCAAACTTTGAATATCTAAAAGTCAGTGTCATTGTCTTATTTTATTATCATAAACTATCTCCGAAATTAATGAATGAATGAATGAAAGATTTAAAAAAAATTGGAGGATGCTGTTTTAATTTTTAAACAGAAAATGACAGCCGATCTAAAGTTAACTCCAACAATTCAGCTGTTAAAACTATTAATGAAAAGAAAATCACTATTTTGAATTATTAACTGTAAGAATGGATGTAAAATTTAAATATGTTCATCAAAACAACGTACCATCTCAAATTTTAATTTTTTCAATTATAAATATTAATATAATTTCATCACAACTCGAGTATATTTCTGCTTAATCACATAAAAATATTATAATCCCAAATTCATTGGAAGTCAGATTTTTACATTAAATTAATAATTGCTGCTGTTTCTTATGGCACTTGCCATGAATAAGCTCGCTGAGGTAGTCACCGATTTAAGCATGATAAGCGGCTATTGGTTTTGTAGTAGGGCCAACTAGGACCTAGAGAACGACTATTTCTACTCATTCTTCATATTCGCTTGTACAGAACCATTTTACGGGGGGGGGCATTCACTCACCTTACAGATAGAACACTGAAAAACAACCATGCTCGAATCGGGACTCGAACCCGGGACACCAGATCACGTGGAAGCCGCGCTACCCTTATCCTAAGACGCCGGCATTCTGATAATTGAAGTTTCTAATATAAATGTGCTATGTGAGAACTGTCATAACCTCTATATAAAATAGACCATCTTATCAAAAGAGTGTCACTTTTGACCTATTCATTTAAATTATATTCCGACCAAAGTTTATATTTTTACGTATCAGCAAGTGATCTGTTTTGTAATTAAAAGCTGTGTACAGATCGTGTCAGGGATTCTTGATATTTATGCAATAATTGCGAATTCCTGTTACTAAATCACCACTGTAATTGAGCTGATTGTGAAATTTTATAGAATAAAGAAATGTCTTTTCCAATGCTGCTTGAAGCATAAGGGTTAGAAATCTATGGGCTTTTCTGAAAATGGAAGTAGGTTTTTTTTAAATTTATGACACCGAGGATGCATCCATTTAATTTATTTCAGTCATAAAAGATTATTTTTGAAAATGTTGAATATTTCCATTTGTCGCTAATTACAAGCAAAAACGTGTGTAGGCATATGATTACACCTTGCTACCCCACTGCAATCTCCTCCTTTGCAACACGAGATGGAGTTATTCTTAAGTGTATTTGTCTCGATTTTCAATTATAAAGAAACTTGCAATTAAAATTTAAAAAAATTAAACTGCAATAATAATATAGCCAATTTTTTTTTGTTTAAAATGTCCTGAAATTTCTTTTCACAAAACAATACTTTTAAACATAAAATATAAGCTACCATTCATAATCACATTAATTTTAAGTAATTAATTTATGGGGAAAAACTTGATGAAAAACACTATATTCATTTAACTTTTCTTTAGACTTTTTTTTAAAATTATTTTGGTCAATTGCGAAAAAAATGTATAATTTGGGATATACTTTCTACAAATACAAAAAATTACTGCACTTTTTTCTTTAGAAGTGTCTTTAACATTTTGCTAAATATATTTCTAAAATATTGTGTTAATGATGAATGTTTGCTTAATTTAGCCACTTAATTTTTCAGCATGTAAGTATAAATATATACACTGAAGTGACTAAAGTCATGGGATAGCAATATGCAAATATACAGATGGCAGTAGTATCGCAGCGAAAAAGTATAAATGCGCAGTTCATTTTCCAGAGCTTTCATTTGTGTTCAAGTTATTCATGTGAATAGGTTTTTCGTGATTTATGGCGGCACGAAGAGAATTAACAGACTTTGAACGTGGAATGTTAGTTGGAGCTAGACGCATGGGCCATTCCATCGCGGATATCGTTAGTGAATTCAACATTCCGAGATCCACAGTATCAAGAGTGTGCCGAGAGTATGAAATTTCAGGCATCCCAGCCCATCATGGACAGCGCAGTGGGCGACCACCTGCACTTAACGACCGAGACCGCCGACGTCTGTGTAGAATGGTCAATCTTAATAGACACGCAACACTTCGTCATATAACTGCAGGAACCAATGTGGACGTACGAGGGACGTGTCCGATAGGACTGTGCGGCGAAATTTGTCTTCCTTGGGCTATGACAGCTGAAGACCGACTCGAGTGCCTTTACTGACAGCACGACATCGCCTGCAGCGACTCTCCTGGCCTCGTGAGCATATCGACTGGTCCCTAGACCAGTTGAAAACCGTGGCGTGGGCAGATGAGTCACGATTTCAGTTGTTACGAGCTGATGGTAGAGTTCGAGTGTGGCGCAGACCCCACAAAGCCATGGACCCAAACTGTCAGCAAGGCACTGTTCAAGCTGGTGGTGGCTTCATAATGGTGTGGGCTGTTTTTACATGGCATGGACTCGGTACTCTGGTGCAACTGAACCGATCATTGACTGGAAATTGTTATGTTCAGCTGCTTGCAAATCACTTGCAGCCATTCATGGACTTCACGTACCCACACAACGATGGGATTTTTATGGATGACAATGCGCCATATCACTGGGCTAGAACTGTTCGCGATTGGTTTGAAGAATATTCCGGAAAATTCCAGCGCATGATCTGGCCACCTAGATCGCCCGATATGAATTCCATCGAGAATTTATGGGACATCATCGAAAGGTCCGTTCGTGCCCAAACTCCTGCACCATCCACAGTATGGCTCAATATTCCTGCAGAGAACTTCCAACGACTTGTGAACTCCATGACACGTCGAGTTGTCGCACTTCGCCGGGCAAAAGGAGGACCGACACGATATTAACAGTCATCCCGTGACTTTTGTTACTTCAGTGTATATTTTTAATTTTAATTTCTGTGAAAAAGATTTCTTTTCAAAACTTTAAAGTTTTTATTCAAATGACAATGCTGAAAGTACATTCGTAAATGATTGCAACAATTAAGATCTGTGTTTGTTTTTTCCTAACACCATTCCACCGAGTGAAACTATAAAATCTTTTTATTTATAATTATTCAGTTTTTCTCGATTAGTCATGCATCATACAAAACGTTTTTTATTTTACTAAGTTTTTTTACTTACCTAATTATGGTAATAGCTCATATTTAAAATTATATTCATTCCTTTTTTATGTGATAAAATATTAATTTTTTTATTTCTAAAGGCACGTGAATATCAAAAATAGTTTTTTTTTCTTTTCTGAAATATGGGTTTTAGTTTTTATTCAATTTCGAAGAATGAACTTTCATGATGATAAAATCATTTGAATAGATTTCAATTTACTCTATGAATAAAATTTTGAAAAATAAGGCCTGTAAATGTTGAAAGTTTGTTTTGCTTCAAGTTTTTAATTAACTCTAATTTTCAAAAGTATAATATATAAAAGTACTTCCCATGAAACTGTCTATTCCAAGAACTTCATGTTTGGAATTGGCTATCAACGAAATTCCATATCTTCTTCCAATAAATTTTGCGTACAAAAATATGTAGATTTGTTTCAGTATCCCTAAAAATATTCTACATATGCATTATAGACCCTTTAAGAATTATGATTTAAAAATGCAGAGTCTGTTCTGATATAATTTTCATATAGTTTTGAAATCAGCGTTAATATAAACATGCAATAGATGAAAAGTGAAACTTGTTCAAAATTCGTAGAATAAATACTTAATATCCAGTAATATTCAGATAAAGTGTATGCTAATCTGTACTGAAACACTTCTCATCAGCAGTAACCAGTTCGAATCTGGTGTATCTAAGCTTATTTCAAATTTATGTCTGTCAATTTCAATTTAAAAGAAAGATTCAAAATTTATTGTATATGCAAAGCATATAAGCAAGAACAAGATATTCTTTAGGAACCAATGTTTCATTGTTCTTGTTGCTGTAACTTCAAATATAAGATAGAAGCTCTCGTTCTGAAATATATTTGTGATAGTAATTCCAAATTAGGAATTTGCTTTGCAATAATCACAAATGAAACATTAAATGTTTACATTATTTGGGCATAAAAATCAGTGGGATCTATTAGTATTCAAATTCAAATTTATATTCAAATTTAATATTCAAATTTAAGAATAAGTATATTAATTTCAAAACTTTAAAAGTTTTGTCTTACGACAAAACTCATGATTTCAAGTCTTTTAGAAACCATTTTAGAAAGTCCATTTTAGAAACTTTAGTCTTTAGTCTTTTAGAAACTTTTACTTTTAGTCCATTTTAGAAACTTCTATTTCGAATTTTTTTGATTATGTTTCATCAATGACAGAAAATTTTAAAACATAACATGCTCATACAAGAATCTTTGAATAATTGTGGAATATTGTATATATCCAGTTATGTTCTAATAAAATATACGAATTGTAATCATTTTAGTTTTGTAGCATTCATCATATTACGGCTTTCGAAATGAAATATATAGCAACAATTACATCGGTTATTTTCAGCTTATAATTAAAAATTGTTAACAAATGATTTAGTATCATATTAACGACTTCCTTTGAAAATGAAAAAAAAAATCTTTAAGTTATCTGACCAACTATGGAGGCTTTTTCTTGTAAAATGGTAGGTATTAGAAGTAATATCGTTCTATTTTTAAAGGACATTTATGCAAAGCTAATATATTGTGCAAACAGGTCCTATGAATTAATTATTCTTTTAAATATATCAGAAAACATTTTTTGCTCAAAATTTGAAGTTTTTTCAAAAACAAATAACTAAATGGTAAATATTTTATTACATATTATCACCAATGTATTGGGAGACTAAATCAAAATATTTGGAATGATTCGTCTTGCAAATTACGAGGTTTTCAGTGCAAAATGATGGATTTTTGTAGATTTTTTTCTTTGAAAGTTTAAAAATACGTAATTTACGTAAGGTTAATCATTAACCTTATAACTTTGATATATTCCGCAGATAGTATTGTAAGCTAAATGTATGTCAAATTTCAGATTAATTTTTTTAATAACATATAAGTTATTATTTTTGAGAGATAAAAATATTTGGTAAAATTATATTTTAAGATAAATCGGTTTAGAATTTTAGATTTGTACTTTTATTCGAAGGGAAAAAAAAGAATTTTCTTCAAAACTTTTTAGAACTTTTTTTTTTCAAAAAAATATTTTTGATTTAAAATTCTGTTTTTTTTATCTTCCTTTAGGAATAGATACTCATTAGTATCTATTATGAACTACTATTGATAGATTTAGATAATTTTCCGTTTTTTTTAAACTTGAAAATGTTTTTATTTAACCTGTGAAAATTGTTATTATTTAATATTTGTTAAAAATACAATTTAAATACTTTCAATACATTTGCTGTCAGAAATTGCAGTGCCTATGGAAAATCAAGATATGTCAGCAACTCACAATTATCCCAATTTGCAACAGTGATATAAAAAAAAACAAAGCATTTTTTATTCAAAATATTCTAAAATAACATCTAATTTATGACAGAAAAAATTAATAGAAAGAAAAATAACTTTTAAATAATCTAAATAAAAGTAATGAAAAAAAACAAGATGATTTGCAGTATTGTTTACAGCTCCATTTTCAAACGTTAAGTTTTACAAAATGTTCTATCTGTTCCACAATAACAGATATAGAATAAAAACAGTTTCGGAAAGTTAAAAGAAGGCAGGTTTTCAAATAAATTATTTTAAAAATGCGACTTTAGGCCAAGAGTGTATTTACAACGTATACAGATATTATAAGTTGGTTATATAAATGTTGATTCGCAAAATTTCTCACTTATTGCACAAATTTTAAAATTTATTTGTTGATCTCAATTCATTCTTCTGATTAAATAAAATGTACAATTTAAGATTTTGATATATTTTTTATGGCAGACTTTCATCATTGTAATGGAATGTTTCTTAACATATGTGTTTAGACTTTTAAAACTTATAATATCTGAGAGTAATTACTTATTTCAATTTAAGCACACACCATGAAAGAGAAGTCAGAACTCGCCTGAAATTCCTTTACACAGCATGGGTTAGAAAATTATGTTCAAATTATGTTTTACTAGCAGCATGTCGTTCTTTGGGTGATTTTGAAGTGAAATCATAAATAAACGTAATATTTTCTTATATTCGCTTATGAAATCCTTAAATATTATTCGTAAGGTGAAAAAACTATCGATTTGTTATATATTTTTAGAAAATCTTTAAGACATTTAGGGTGGTCCCTATCTTGCATTTTAGCAAATGCCACAAAAATGAACTATTTATATGGAGACCATTAAAACAGTTTTCACTCTTTACCCATCGGCAACTCCAGGCTAATGAAAACATCAAAACTTGGTGGTAAGGTTTCAGACTGGTGACAGGAGGAGTATCTCTATTCTATGGAAAACATGCCCTATTTTTGGTCATGGAATCCGTAAAATAAGTCAAAGGTCAAATAACTTATCCTCGATGAGACGCGGAAATTCGAGGTCATTTTAGTCCTCTGATCTAGGCGTAAAGTTTCCGAGTTAGATCTCAAAATGGCCCTCGCTTTACTTGTAAATGAGACGCTAACATAACTAAGCAAAACGTCCATTTCCCTAGAATGATGTTCTTAGTTGAGAAAACAATTATTTCAGCGATGAGTTAAATGTGAGATTAAACGTAGAGTGACTGACGTTAATTTAAAGTCGTGTCTTAATTTCTAAGGAAGTATCTAATAGTTGCTTTCTTTAATATTAAGTCTAACTGTGAATTCATCATCAGATCAATTCTGAGTGCATTATTTCCCTTATTAGAATAAAGATGATTTTGATTCTATTATTTTTTTTTTGTAATACATAAAAATTCCATCTCCTTAAAAAAGCCTATTTTTAACTTTTTTAACTTTTAAATGATAGTATGGACCAAGTTTTGGCATATTTGTAATTGATCTCTGGCCTCCAAAAATTATTGACGTCTAGCTGTAGAGGACAGTCATTTGATATATCTAGAATTAGATATAAGCCTGCAATCAAATTCCCCAAGTGCTACATTTGCAAATCCCATAGGAGATTGGATGATCATCATAGACTTTCTGGAAGAATGGTCACAGAAATGTCGATAGAAGAGTAGATATCTAAATGATGGAGAAGAGTTGTATAATAAAAGATAAAATCTCTTTTTTTTCTGTGGGGTATTATCAATTAAGATTATGCATAATGAATAATGTAAATGCGTTTGTTAAGTGAAAAATCTTATTAGAAAAATAATACTGCATTAATTTTGTAATTTCACATTTATGTTAGATATTTATTCTCTTTAAAATATTTGTAATAATTCTTTTAAGGATCTTAGCAATATTTGAATTTTTCAAACTATTTCATTTTTTTTATTAGTTATTAAATTATTTAGCTTCATTATGTTTAAGAGACAAGAAATTATTTTGTATAATTAGAATTTAATGTTCTTAAATAATAAAAAGCAAGTTCATGGATTTTTTAAAAGGAATATGCATTTATTCTATGCATCATGGGCTTCTATTAAGTAACTGTTTTATAGTTGCATCTAATTAGAGAAAAATAGATAAACTAGTTTGTCATAAAAAGCATTTGGTATATATATCAGAACATAAAGAAAAGAATGGTATGATAATTGCATAAAATAAGCTGTCAGGAAGATAAATGAACAGAAAAATAGAAATTTATCGTTGGATTGATTCAGTAACAATTCATATGCATATCAAGTCCAATATTCAAATGGTTTAAAAGTTATTAACTAATAAAAATTATTACGAATATCCCAATTTTTAATTCACGCAAAATCTTTAAAATAAAAAAAAACATTATTTTTATAATGTTTTCTTGTTAATATTTTTATGTCTTTAATTATAAAGCATTGCAAAGCACAGATCTTATGAATTGAGTTATATCAGTAACGTTTTTAATAAGGCTACTTAAATCGAATTATAATTTTGCCGTTCTGTTGAAAGCCTTTCATAAATTATTGTATAATTATAAAACAACTTTCACTATAATACATTAGAAAATAATAATTTTAACATTTCTTCCATTAATCCTGAGTTTTCTCTGATTTATTTTCCTCAGATATATTAAATATTTTCTTCTTTCAAATTGCATTTTTACCAGTATGCTCTTCAGTAAACGTGTAGGATATCTGTTTTAAAACTCATCTTACCTTGATGGAACTCGAAATATAAATTTCAACTACGTGTAATAATAACTATTCTCGTTTGATCTAAAATTTACTTAAAATATTTATTGTCACAGCTGTTTCCTCTGACATTTATATAAAATATTGTTTTTGGAAACAGTTATTACATAGTTGTCTTTAAATGCTGCTATGTAAATAACACTGATTTGAATTTATCCTTTTCCTCTCAAAAAAAAAGAGTTATAAGCTAAATTAATCTAAAATATTTAAAATAGTTATTTAGTTAGTCATTTCAGCTAAGCTTCATCTATTGGCTTTAAGTCTCTTATATTAACATTGGGGTTAATTAAGTTTAAGTTTATTCTTAAAATAGAAAATGACTACTATGTTGTCGAAAATTGTGAGTTTCTTCTCAATTTAGAGTAAATGTTTCAGAAAATTCTAAAATAAAACTGTGTTTTAATGTAATATCTGGAATATAAAATAAATTGAATGGCTAATTTATTGAACATGATAAGTTGTTTTCTTTTGATTCATTAAATCGAAAATTCATTTTTTGAGTTCACAAGTAAGATTTGTAATCACGCATTTGTTTTCATTTCATTTGGGTGAGAACATATGATTTATAAATGAAATAAATTAGTTTTGTGATAGTTGATGTACTATTTAACCTTCGGAGTTGATAAATAAAGGTAACGCATTGTTTAACCTGCGGGGCCGATAAATGATTAACCTTTGGGTTTGATAAATAAATGTAATATACTGTTTAACCTGTGGGGTTGATAAATAAATGTAACATATTTTTAACCTGTAGGGTCGATAAATGATTGTAATATACTATTTAACCTTTGGGGTTGATAAATAAATGTAATTCAAATTTTGATTTAATTGGATGCCCGAAAGATGCCCACTATTCATATTTGATTTTCTAGTCCTGGTTTATTAACTCCCTGTCAGCGTTTAATCGCTTATGGCTACACTCTAGATTCAATAAAACCGATAGATTCAGACCAAAGAACAATATTTCGTAACTATTGTTCGCTAATGCCATGCAGTTAAGGCCCAAGTATCAATTTTATTTACAATTATTACACACAAAGCACACAATTTCCATCAATTCAAAGTGCAAAGCATACAATTTACACAATTTTATGCAGGTTAATGATAACGCCTTTAGTAAAGAAAGTGACAGTAGAGCTTAGGGCATACCAATTCCATTGACTACTTCATAAAAATCAACAACCTTATAATGCTTAGAAGCATCATCAGTGGTGTCTTGTTTCTACCTCGAAGTCCCTAATTTTTTGGAAATATTGGATCAAAATCTCCAATTTTATTCCTTTAATTAACTTCATTATTTTGAAAACACAGCTAACAAGTAAGAATGCCCTGAACATAGGCTAGTATAATTTTAAAAAATGTTTTTTTTTTATTGTGATATGATCGAAGTTGATTTATATTATTAAAGTACTGAGATAAATATGGTGGTAGAACAACTGACCTCAGATAATAAATAGAATTACATTTAAAAACAAATTGACAAAGAATGCGGATTTTCAACATTTGACTAATGATTTAAAATTGAATGATAAACTAATATTCATATTTGAGATCCTTGGTAAATGCGAGATTCCATTTCTGAAGGCAAATAGAGGAAAAAGAGAATAAAAAATGTTTGTGTCAGTTAATATAGTAGGGTAATGCAATGAATATTACAGATCATTCGGATAATGAAAGGGGTTTGTTTACAGGAAAGTACATATGGATACTATGAAGATAATGAAATGTAAATAATGCATTATTGATTATTTGATATATCCTTGTTTATTCAAAGTCAAATGTCGAAGTGATTTAATATTTCAGACTAAGATCTTGTCTCAATTTAGTATATGTTTAGTAAAAGTTAAAAGCATCCATCTTTCAGAATTGGGAAGGAATACTTTGAAAAAGGGTATGAAAATGAATATTTAATATGAAATCGTATATAATGTGCCTGATATATTTAAGTAAATATTAAAATTAAATTTCAATCGTATATGACTTTTACTTAAGACTATTATTTTTAAATGAAAAATAAGCAATTTTTCATCCAAAATTTTATGTAACAAAGTGATAATCAGAAGTTTTTTTTCAAGATCTGCTATTCAACCAATTAAGAGAATCATTTTTTAAAAATATTCATGAATATCTTTTTAAATTTTTAGCAACTTCTCTTCTTCAGCATTTTTTTATACAACTTCATTTAAATTAATTAGATCTCTCTCTAAATTTTAACTGCGCATTTTTAATTCTTCATGATGATTGCTTTGAAATGCTATGTTTCCTGACAGTGGGCCGATCCGAAAAATTATCAGTGATATCTTTATAGGAGGTTGAGGTATATATTTTTAAAAAATAAGAATTAAATATTATGACTGTCTAGCAGAGCCATATAATATACAATTTGATATACAAAACCAATGTATTAAAATTAAACACTATAATATTGATTAATAGGAAAATAAATGAAAACTTTCTAGTTAGTAATTAAAATCATACAAATTTTGAGAGAATACAAAAATACTATTACGTCAACATTGTAATAATTACGATAACTTAATAATAATTACGTTGCGGCAATTGACGGTTTTAACTGCCCTGCATACGACCAACACTCAATTTCATATGACAGTTATAAACAATTGAGAGAGAAAAAATGTATTTCTGAGCACAATCGTCAAACTAAAAGAGAGAAACAATATGTTATATAAATAAACAGTACAAAAAGAAATAAAAACATTTCCTTAAGGAAGATAATTTAGGTTCAGATTTAAAGCAGGTACTTATAACCGGAGAAATATCAATTCTGGCTCAATACAAGATTTATCTTCAAAATTGTTGTGAAATCCGATGCCGTATTACCTCGCTTCAAAAGTAGAAAAGAGAAGTTGGATAATGCAGGCAGTAAAATGAAGCTATCAAAAATTATGCGATTTAAGATAGAACCACCATCGAGTTGCTTAATTGCATGCATCTCAGGTCAAACAACTGTGGTGAACTCGACTTCATTCATCCTAACCAAGAAATTATAAATATGCATTGGTGTCACCAATAAATATAAAGCAAAGAAAATAGATCGGTGGCGCCACTATTCTGCTGTCTGTAGAGTCTCATTGAAGATCATGGTCCATTACTCGCCGAGGCGTCAACAAGTAACGGCGCGAAGGAGGAAGGACAATTCGCGAGTGCAAAAGGTGATATTTATTATGATTTGGAAGAGAAATAAAGCAATAATGCCCAACCCACTAAGAAAGAAAAAAAATCCAAAGAGGAGTTATTCAGAAACAGACATTCCGTGAGAATCCTTACTTGCCGTAACTTTTATTACCATCCATTTATCAACTGTTCCGAGATGGCTCGGTATCTCCTAGCTTGGAGGCGTTGCTCGAAAAGTGCAGGAGGTTGCTAAAATTAACTCACAGCACAGTAAGCCTGCGTGTATAAAAGAAAAATAGTTCTCCCTAGTTTCATAGATGATAAATGCAACATGAAAAATAGGCATCGTATTTTCTCTGTGTTAAGTATGAAGATTCTTTTACAAAACGTGTGTAAAGGCAAGTATACATCAAATTTCGTGTCTGTTCGTCTCAGTGACGGAAATTTTGCTTTGAAATATGAGATTTCATTATTTACCATGAATACGCGAGCGAATATCAAATATTCTTAAAGGAGTGTTGGAATCAAAGTTGGTTCCGTGAACATTTGCACACATTAGCGATGGAAATCGTTTCGAATTATTTTATTGTATTCAATGTTATTGGATTATAGTATGCTGTAATCATTATTTTATTCGTAATTGAATATTTTAGTTCGAGGGAATGCTATATTCAAATTTTTATTTTTATCTTTAATATTAGAATAAATGAATAATAGACGATATATTCCGATTAGAAGTCACTGAAACAGTTTGAAAATCTTTAGCAAAGGCGTCTGAAATATAAAATAAAATATCCCAGTGAGTTATTGAATAGCAATCAGCTTATATTGCTTATGTATTTTTAACCATTCAATTCAAAACGAATTTGTTTTATTGTTTCAGGATTTAGCCATCGTAGACTAAATTCAAACATTTCTTTCTTATAATAAAATAGTGTCCTTGCTTTTATAACTATGCATCAATAATTAACTATACAATCATTATAAGTCACTATTATTTCATGAACCAAAGGGTGGAATTTTATTCAAAAATTACTATTGAAAATTAAGAAAAACTAAACCCTCAATTTAATATTTTTATATAAAAATTCCGAATATTTAATGCAATCGTACAAATAGCATTTAAACAAAATAATTTTAGAAAAAGTTTCTTTTTTCTTTTTTTCTAAATCACTTAAAATTTGAATTCACATGAATTTGAAATTTCAAGTATTGAGAATTTTAAACAACGTCCATTTTTGTATATTTCCTTCTAGAAATCCTTTCAGTGTTTAGTTTTACTGCCCAAATTAAATAACGCTGATTAATGGCTGTTGAGATTCAGGCTTCAAATTTTGAATTATAATTTGTAAAATAAATAAACAACAAAAATATTGTTAATGAAGAAAGAACTCCTCCATTCAAGAATTATGGGGAATGTATACTTCCATTATAATTTAATATAATTATTATGGTTTGCCATTTGTTTACCTTGTGAAGGATACTTAATATTTTAAGTTCCAGTTTATGGGGAAAATCTTCAATAGCAGTGATATATGTGTAAGAAAATAGAATTTTGTTCTTAGTTTTAATACATGAAAACATCTCATCAATCAGTTTTATGTGCACTGTGCTCATAAATAATAATAATTCCATACTAAAACTGCATAATTTTGCTTCATAACAAACCTTGTTACATTTTAGATCATTTTTAGATGCATTTAAGAGAGATTATGAGCTACAATGAAATTTTTTTTTATCGAAATGCATATTTTAATTCGCCCTGAAAGATAAATGCAAAACCATAGTAGCAGATGCTATATATTATTTAGCACTATATTATTTAATTTAATTAAATGCTCTATGAATTTACAACCCTTTAGGCTGGTTTTCCTGGCACAGAGGTAGAGCGTCTTCATTGTGTTCTGGGAGTGCCGGGTTCGAGTCCCGGTCAGGGCAAGGTTGTTCTGTGTGCTGTCGGTGAGATGTGTGACTGCGCCCCCTGTCAAAAGGGGCTATGCAAGTGAGTTTGTAACTAAGCCGTACTCTTGGCCTTAGTTGGTGCTGCTTCAAAATGAATAGACACTCCTTTCGGCTTACATATACTGTTGTATCAGCGGGTGGCTTGTCCATGGCAAGTGCCATAAGTAACAACAACAACAAAGCTTTAGACACAAGTTGTTTATTCTATTTCATTATAAACTAACTAACTAAACTTCAAACTGACATTTTAATTTATAAAAGAACAATTTGAAATTTTTTACAATTAAGAGATTCAGAATAAATAAATTAAATATATATTTTGTTAAATACGTGGCTACATTTTTATTAATATAAAAAAAATTAGGAAATTTATGGATTGCAAACTTTAGGTCCGTTTATGTTTTAGGAGAAATTATATTAAAAATTTAATCTTTTAGCCTAAATCAAGGTCCTAACTACTCCTAGAATAAATTTAGATCCTATATAAATATCGAAATTGTGGAAGTGTAAAAATATTTCTTAAAATATATGAAAATGCAGTTTAAAAAAACTTTATTAATTGATTCAAATTATAAAACAAAAATAACCAATCTTGCATAAAGATCAAACCCTAAATCCATCTAAATTTTCAGGAGAAATGAGGAGTCTGAAAACTTTGAGATAGTAGAGATAAATTATCTCATAACTGCTTCCATTTTTTTATTTGAAATATTGCTTTGAAGAAGGATTTAAGAAATGTTTTTAATTCCTTGGTAAAGTAATTTTGGAGGTCATTTCAGGAGAAAGAAGATTTTATTTTTATTTTTATGTCATCTTCAGAAAGAGCCAAACTTTGCAATGTTAGCTCTTACCCAAATCCTTGATATGCCTCTCTTAATCCCCCGAAATGGTTTACTGCATGAATACCCTCTCGATTGAGTCTACTTTTCAGGAGTACAGATTAACAGAAAATCCGATACCCATCTTAGTGGTAGGTTGGGAATTTTGGGATAAATTGGGCTTGTTCTGGTTACAAACAGGTGTTAAAAGCTGGTCAAAGGCTAGGGTATTAGATCAGCCTTGCTCCAAGCATCACAGGTGCAGTTTCTCATATCCTTTTCCTAATCACTATGACGAATAATTCCGCTGGCTCGTGGAAACTACACTCATATTGGATCAGGAAGTTATATCGCTTGAAATTTGACGGAAATTCACAGCAATCTATCATAGATATGACTATTTATCGCTCTTCTCAATTTAATAAGCTTGATTTAACATCCTGAGTTTTCTCATGTGAATCAGCATTTGCATAGGGATGAAAATTACGAGAGCTGTTTAGATGCTAATTCTACAAATATAAACATTTAGAGATTTCAGATATAGATTTGTTGACTTAAAGCTAAACGAAATTTGAATTATTAAGAGAATATTTGATGTCATAGCTTAAAATTTAGCGTTTTTTGAAATAATCTCATATTAAATGTAATTTCAAGATAATGATGTTTGTAATATGATAACTTTGTTTCTAAACTTGTATTTGGATTTATTTTAATTAATTAAACTAACGGAATTAAAGATGCTTGGATAAAAAACCTATATATAAAAGATCTAAATATTTATATGCCTTTAAAAGTTTACTTATCAATAAAATATGTAAACTAATGATATATTATTACTATTTACCATCAATAAAAACTATTGGATTATAGAAAGGATAAAGTTTTGTAGATTACATTAAAATTCAAAATATCATTCTTTTAAAGCCAAATTCGTTATTTTTTTCTTCAAAAACATTTTCTACCTTTACAATTTATTTACTTTTTAAAACGTTTTTTTTTAATTACAAAGAAAAAAATAACTTTCATTGTTGTTTTCAATGCGTATTAGAAATTTAATTTTATCAGAAATCATGAGGTTTTATTTTTGTTTTTGTTTTTTGTGAATGTTTTATTTGTGCACTGGCAAATACGTTTTCAATATAATAAATAAATAAATATGTTTGACCAACATCTTATTTTCATTGCTTTTTTTATTTAAAAAATTGTACATAAATTAAACTTTGCAGTTCAGAGCCATCTTTTATTCTTTATTTCTCAAAAAAATGTTTTAAATAAATAAAGAGCTTCTGAAGTAATTTTATATTTAACTGTCATTATTCCCTGTTACAGTTAAAAGTGATTTAACCCACTGAGTTTCAATAATGACAAAGCTGTTTCAACAAACTCCGCTGATGGTAAAATAAATATGAGATCTACCTTCTGCACGTAAGCTTGTTAGTAGTCAAACTAGACAATAAAGTAAAAAAAAAGTCCTCCCTAAGGGCAATTTAGATGGATTACAATACAATATTGATTTTTAATTTTAAGCATTAAGAAACAGAAATTTTAACTCTTCATAATTGTACTTAAATTGTAATTTTTTTCCTAAATGTTGAAAACCATTATATAAAACTTAATAATGAGCTTAATTTCAAATTATTTATGAGCAAATGAATCGAATTCGTTCCAAAATGTAACCATATATATGTTACCTTTGAAGCTGAGATTCTTGAATGTTGAATTTTTGTGTCTTAAATATTCTTGATTTTTTTTCTGAATTTATATATCCTTAAAATAAAAGAAATTGTTTTGTATTTTAATTATGTAACTAATCTATTTAATTTTAATTATGTAACTAATCTATTTAATTTTAATTCTGTAACTAATATAATTAATTTCATATCTTAAAGCTTATTTGAATTGTATTAACAAATCATTATTAATACTCTGCCCAAGTTTAACATAATGCAAAAAAGGAATTTTATTCAAAACAATATTACATTAAATTTAATAATTTTTATTCCGTTCGAACATTGCCTTTAGGAGACATGGCTATTTTTTTTCTTTCTGTTTAATGAAATAAAATGTTGTCAATCTAAATAATTAAAAAAATGTAAGATTTTCATATATATGTTTTTCAATTTTTTGTGTTTACATTTTATGTAGTTATAAAAAATATCCTAAAATACTTTTATCTCTACCTATCATACTTTTTGAAGCCATCATTTTAATTTCTACTCCGTCTCTATAATCGCATTAAGCCTTAGAGACAGAAAATGATATACATGCATGAGTCGCTCGATGAAATTAATGTCGTCCAGCAATCATTTTTGACATTTTACAACGACGTCGACAGGCATAGTCCACTAATCCTTCTTAAGAGAATTTGGAGGGATCTCTAGAGTATTCTCCGCGACAGTCATGACAAAGCAAGCCACTTCTAGGTATTCACGTTTGATTACTCGCTTCTACAGCATGCACAGATGACTTCCGAAATGTTTTGAAGTTTTATGTCTCAGAAACTTCACCTACTGTTTTCTTGAATTAAATGTGGTTTGGTTCACGCTAAGAGTGGCTATAAATTTCAGGTCTTGAAAGTTAAGATGCACGGTGAGAATCATTTGGAAAATTAAGAAAATTAGAATGGTTGGAAAGTTAAGAAAATAGAAAATATGTTGGTGGAAAAAGGAAATAAAAATATTTTTGATGGAGTATTTTTCGTTGTAAAAAGTATTTTGAGGAAATCGAAAGGATTTCCGCTTCATGCCAAAACCAATCGAATTCAAGACAAAGTGAGCCTTTTAGGTATGAATTTTTTATTACACTTTTCTCCAATATATACAAATGTCTTCCCTGATTTATCTTTGGTTTGAACTTTAAAAACTATCACCTACTAATTTTCCAATAATAAATGTGGTTTTCTTTGTGTTAATTCTTACAATTATTTCTGACGAACATTTTAATAAAATCTGCAGAACCAGAAAAAAAATCCGATTAGAAAATAATGTGTAGATAAGAAGATTAAAAGAAACGTTTTCTTGCCGACATTTTATTAAAGATAAAGAATATTCTATATTTGTGTTTTTTTTTCTATTTACTGAATGGTATGCAAATTATATAAGGTGAATTTCTTTTTAAAAACAGAAATATTATGTATTTGTTTAGTCTCCGTTGGAGGAAGTTTTAATTCCCTATTGTATTGAGTAACACCATTTCTGATGAGCAGATTCGTAGCCACAACAGGAAGATTTGGAAATACAAGGGGGGGAGTGTCAAGATGAATAAGATATCTTTTATTTGAAAACTGGGGATAAGAACATTCTATTTCATTTGTAAACATCCTCGTTTTTAGAGATATTTATTTTTCATTGGTGTTTTCTCATGTTGAACAAGATAAATGCCTTTAAAAAGAAATATTATGTCTTGCGTTCAATAAGTGCTTACAGACAGGGATTTCAGTAATGAAATCTGTGCTGTTATACTTCTATATTATAACGAGTTTATCTGTAGGTCATTGAATCGTTGTATTTGTTTTCCTCATTTACATTTTGACACTTTTTCTTCATTTTCCTCGTTAACAGTCATTTTACTTTTTGACATTTTAATAGTTATTATTATTTTTTTTTGATTTGCAAAACCAGAAAAAAGATTGACAAATAGTTTTCAGAATTCACTTTTTTGAGTTTTAGAAAAAGTGATTGTGTGAACAGTGAAGTGAAAAAGTGAACAGTGATTATATATTTTAGAAGGAGCAAAAATGAATTTACAGAATTCAAAGTCATTTATATTTATATTATTATAATTTTTAATATGAAGTGGTAATATTACTTTATCAGCATTGCATAACATTCTATTTTATTTTAAACTGGACCTACATAAAATTTAATAATCCAGAATACTTACTTAACTGCTAATTTTATAAATCAAGCGTTTGATATTTATATTTGTCGTAAGACTTCTATTTCTCTAAAGGATGATAAAAGATAATATTTATATGAATATGGTTCAAAAATGCAATGCTCCCATTAATTAAGGTATGTAAAGCAAATTGAGAGATTTATTCAAACGTATTGAAATACGATCATCTAAAGTAGTGTAAAAAATTTGCATAATTGTAGAGATGAGAAATATGGGTAGATATATTTCAGCTATTTATTAATAAATTATACTTAGTTTAATTAAATTGATTCCACTGTTTTTATTACAGAGCAATTTCCATAATTATGATATTAAATGTTTATTTATCAAACTATAAATTCATTTAAGAACTTACTATTACCTTTCTCCCATTTATTTGAAGCGATGAAATGTCATATATCAGCAAAAAGTTTTGCATCATCAATTTTTTAAATGCACTAATTGAGGCGAAATATTGTTAAATCTTGATCCCAGATGATTGAAGATATTTCAGATTTTTGATTTCAAAAAAAGCACATCGGTGCAATTTTATTCCAAGTATTTCTATGATAAAACTATAAAGCCTTTTCTTTCCCTTTTTAAAAAACCACTTCCAACTAACTTCAGCTACAATGTAAGTAAAAAATATGTTTCAAAAATGCCTGCAGCTGATTTGAAGTTCAGCTTTTCGTCTTCGTATCACTAGATATTCACTTAAAACAGGGGGAAAAGTTAGAACAAAAGGAAACTTTGCTCATTATTTCAGAAATAATTATTTTACCGATGTTAAGAAAGGAAAGAATCTTTTTGCTTTTTCGAAAATAATAAGAAAAAAAAACGAGACTTAGTTGAAACCGTTTTTTAAAGAAGAGATTGAAAAGATTGAAAGAAATACAATGAAAGATGCAAATGAGTCGGATAAAATTGACGTTAATAAATCATCTTGACATTTTATAATCGATGAAAATAAAATGTGTTAAAGAGTTAATAACAACTACCAGAAGAAAGAATTTTTGGTCTTTTAAACTGTCTTAAGAAACAGTCGCTCGTGAAACTTTTTAATGGAAAGATATCATTCGAGTGCTCATGAATGGGATATACCAGATAGCTCTAAGCAATTTAAGAAAGTAATTAAGTAAATTCTCACATTTTTGCTTTGCAGAGCTGCTAAAAAAGAAACTAAAAGAAAATTACCCTTCAGAAATAAGATAAAGCTCTAGGAAAGGAAAAATTTCCATTAAAATTTCTTTTCTTAAGCCGGAGCATAATTGTGAGAGAAAAATCGAGTTTATTAATATGAAACAAGCCATTTAACTAGAAGTAATTCTCATTGATGATCTTTTATATATTTAATTATCAAGTTTTTTTAGCAATTAAGCATTGATCAATATGTTAATTATATATAAAGCATCAAACATTGTGTTTATTACTTTCGTTTCTCTTATCTCATTTTATATATTCTTTGCTATCTATTAAAGAGAAAATAATGGAAAGATGAATAAAATCGGCATTAGAACATATTTATGTGTCTGTTGTCTCGTGCTTCATGCCAATTTCATTTTGAAATCTATTAGGCATTTTGTAGAAGAAAAGAAGCAACACTGTAGCGAGAGACAGAATGCTGTAGAATATTATGTGGCATACGTGTTACCTTCCTATTGAGATTGAGACATTCGGTAAATGATAATTATTTATTATGTTTTTAGCATAATTGAATTTTAGATATTCCATTTGTAACATTTCAACAGCTTTAGTCAAACAAGATAATAAAAAATGTTTAATAATAAAATGATAAAATATTTAAATCAATGAAAAAGTGTTTTAATTCAATACTTTGAAATAACTGTCATGTGTTATGACTTAGTTTTATAAAATTCGTTTTTTTAATACTTTAAGAACCATTTAATAGAAAATGTTTTTACATTCTCAACCGAAGATTTTGGTATTTTTTGAATTTTTAGTTGAATCTGGGGATAATTTTATTAAAGAAAGCACATTTTGCCAGTTAGCATTTTGTATTGATTATATTATAGACAAAAAATTAAAATAAAGTAAACTAAAAAAAATTGCCGATTTGTTTTGATGTTTTGTATGAAATTCTAATTAGAATTTCAAAAATGCAGAAGAAATTGAATTGAAAAATATATGAATTAGATTTAATTTTAAATACAAATCTCAACTCAATATTACCCTATTTTTGAAATATAATTAGCAATTCCAAATGCCAAGGTAATGAAAATTATTTTCATAAGTCAAAGAATTTGTTTCAAAGCCAAGGAAATATGGTTATGAATTTACAACGCTTTTTTAACAGACTATTTGACTTTACCTTTATGAATGATAAAATTTGACCGAAATTTATTAATAAATTACATGTTTTAAACGTATAAAGTTATTAAATAGCAGGATAGATTAGCTCCAATTTAATCTCATGTATGGATATACTTTAATACTGGAATCAGAGAATATTTATTCAGACAACTATTTATCAGATATTAATGTTTTATATAAACAAATACTGTTAAAATCATAAGTAAACATATTTAAATAGGCATTTAAATGTGAAATAATATTATATTAACCAGACAATTTGATAAAAATCGGGAAATATTTAGATATCGGAAACATAACATAAAAGCATTTATTATTCTGAAAACCTTTATTTGGAAGCATATGGTATTTTAACAGTGTATGGTCAATTAGCATGTCTCTCCGGAAATAATATTACATACTATTTCCGAATATTACATATTCAGAATATTATATTAATATAATGTTAATATAAATATTAATATATTAATATGTAATATCAATATATTAATAGAAATTTACTATGGAACTTCCTTTGCTTCACTGACGATTATTTACTATACGATTTTGCACTCTTTCAGCAATACATAACCAATTTCTTTATCAATAATATAAATTAATAATTCTTTCTTAAAGTTTTTCATTTATCCTAACACTATGTAGTGTACATTTTAGAAGATATTATCCTGCGCAATAAAGATTAATTTTAATATGCATTTTAACATACGACCGATTAACATGTAATACCATAGAAAAGAAAGAAAAATCTCAATTTTTTGCAACTAATTCAATTGCATGTATTCTTTATTTATTTAGCAATTAGTAAGAACCTAAGACCATTATATCAAACCAAAAAAATTATAAACATTCATTAAAAATTAACAAAAATTGTTTTCCCTCTCCTAAAATTTAAAAAAAAAACTGGTGAATGCGATATTGCTTGTTAAGAGACGTTATGCTTCATTCAAATAAATCTCAAGTATAATAAAATTAAATCGAATCAAAACAAAACATGCAATTATACCTTTAATTATTTTATTGCATTTATACATTTTTCTAATCTAAAAGCAATTGTCTTTTACTTAATTAACAGCAAAAATTAAAATAATTTTTTTTCAAAAGTTCTGAAACAATTTGATAAATTTGAATACTTTAAAATTCATATAATTTTAGAATTACGATGCGATGCTTTTATAAATTGGAAACAGTCAGCAAGAGAAAAGATGATATTTCATGTTAATAGAAAATTTAAAAAATTAACCTATGCATGAAATGTGACGACATTCAAATGCTGATTTTATACATGAGAAAAATTGACACGATTTACTTCAAATGTTTTAAAGTTATAGATGATAACAGGTCCCTTCTGAGTGTATTCAAATCTCTGGTACTCTCTCAGAATGTCAGGATTATCAATTCTGTGTCATGATGATTCGAATGGGTATATAATTCATTTCATGAAATGTTATAAGCAATCGGAAATTTGTAGTATTTTCTTCTCGATATACATCTGATTTATTTTCTATTTATTTATCTCATTTTTTGATACATGTATTTTTTTTATTTATTTTGGAATCAATTTGAACAACAGCAATAATTCCTTTAACTGTGAAAAGCAATGAATATTAAATAAATTTCCTCTTAGTTTTCATTTTATTGATATTCAGGTTTTGATTTGTTAGAGGCCAAAGGGGTTCTTCAGTCTACACCATGTATTTATCCTACAATTTTAGCATTATGTAATGTTAAGCTAGCAATTTTGCGAATTTCGTTTATTTAATGTTATTTTATTTGAATATTTATGAAATTATTCAATCTCAGCTTTTAATAGGAAGAAATAAGACAACTACAAAAATTTCGTCTTTCAGTATGTAAGACAGGAAATTAATAAATTAAAAGCTAGTATGAGGCAAATATTATTTATATCTAAATTCGATTTTTATAAATTTGATGAATATACAAAATAGATCACTCTAAGTTTTGCCATATTTTATAAAAAAAATTGATGTAACAGCTTAAAATATGGCATAAAACGAAATAAATGACGTAATCATGAGTTCTTGTTGCGAATATATTGAAATCCTTTACAATAAAAATGTGTTTGTTTTCCCAACGATATGTATAGCTAATAAACGAAATCGGTTTATTAGCTTTATAACTCGTAATTCATAATCTATTCCGCAAAATTATTTTGCATAATATTTCTTTTATGCAGAGCAAAAAAAAGACATTCATTGCGATAATCATTAAACAAGGAAATGCATTCAGCTCGCTTGTAGTTGCTGAGGAGTATGTGAAAATAGATGAAAATTCCTGAATATTAGTAAACTATGTAAAAAAGCTGAAAATATTAGTTCAATATAAAAATTCATATTTACTGATAATTAACTAATTGCGATATTTCTCCCGTCAATACCAAGACGTTTGCGATGAAATGAACAATCGAGTCTCCAAAAAAATTGATTCAAGAAAAAAAAAGTCTATCTGTCCTTTGAAGTCCATAAATCTCCCGTCCTTAAACTAAAATCGGTTTACGGAATAAAATGACGTCATCAAAGTAAAGTTAATTAGATCCTAAACAATTTTCATATCCACCAGGGAAGAGAGAACCTGTTCATTCATTAAGCAGTTTCTGTTCTCCTATCTGAGGTCTCCCCAATAGAATAGCTTGTATGATGAGTGAAAGTTTTTTTATTCTAGACTGATAACCCATCAGCATCCCTCAGTAATTAAATAAGGAAAATTTATATGGTTTATGATGCTCATTCAGAACAGGTAAATGCTCTTTAAAAATCGAGGTAAAGCCATGAAGGTTACTGAATGACATCATCAAAACCAAAAATAATCTTCAATAAAGCTTTATTCTCAGCTAGTGAGCTAAATCGCCAATATTAAAAATTATTGAATCATAAGTGAACAAAGTTTTACTCTGGAAAACACATCAGTCATTCCATCAATCACTAAATAAAAAAATGTATTCGATTTAGATTCTCAATCCTAGCATTTCAAGGGTCTTTAAAAACTAAGGCAATACCATGAATGTTACTGAATAACGCATCAAAACCAAAAACGAAAATTGTTTTTCAATAAAGCTTTATTCTCAGCTAGTGAGATAAATCACCAATACTGAAATTTATTTTTTCAGGTAATTAGCTTGTGTGATAAGTGAACAAATTTTTACACTGAGGAACAAAGCAGCCATTTCATCAATCACTAAACAAGGAAATGTATCCGATTTAAGATACTCAATCGTAGCAGGTGAAGAGTCCATAGAGTTCAGAAAAAAAAGAGCTGCCTCTGCGTCTTTCTGCAGTTCAAAGGATATTTGTCAAAGTCAAAAGGCTGAAGAGTTATAAATCTCTTAAGTCTATTTTGAGATCGGAAGTGAAATGACCCAATACAGGGAAAGAGGAGTTCCAGGAGACAGAAAAGATTCCCAGAGGAATCCTGGTCCATCTGTCAGCATTGCTATCGTCAAGGAAGACAATGGGGGGCTTTGCTTCGCAAGTGCTTCTGGAGAAGACTCGCAATCTAAATTTATATAAGGTGCTTCTCACTCTCATTTTTCACAACAAAGCTGTTTCAGGTGAATGCTTATTTCATTTATGAGGCTGGCTTATTGAGTTGAAATAAATGGTGTACTTTCTTATAGTCTGGGTACCCAGAAAACTTCAGTTTTCTGTTTTAAAGTGTATTTTTTTAAATTAAAAATGAGAAATTCAATAATAAAAGTTTATAACATTTATAGAAAAAGTTGGTCTGCTCTATTCAAACATATTTAATTATCATATTAGAACACTGCTAGAAGTTAATGGACAATTTAAAAAAATAAAGAAAAAGGAATCACTAAAGCATTAGAAATCAATTTATCTGTTTCATTATACTCCGTTTCTCGACAAAAGAGTCGGAAAAAACGCTTAAAAGATGGCTAAGCGATACAAATCGGTAAAATTGATAGAATAGAATGAAATAAGGCCATTCATTGATTTACTCACTATAGTTCAATACAAAATTTAAAAATATTGATGGAAATTGTTGCTATCGATACAAAAATACTTAATACTGGATATTTTGATGTACTGAACTATGCATTCTTATAAAATGTTGACTTTGGTTATGATGTGTTTGTAATATATAGCTACAGATGCATAAGCTAATATTAATCTCTCTAAACTTTTAATTTATCTCTAGAAATTTGTTTTGTGAGCATCTATTAGACTTCTTTGGAAATAAAACTTATAAACAATAACTACCATCATAATATAATTACTAGTAAATATTTTTTATTTTATTTTTTAGATTTAATATATACATGTGAGTTTTTCAAATAATGCAGATACAACATTTCAGCAATTACAAAAAGTAAATAAGTAAAGTATTCTTGGATAAACATTTTAAGAAAAAAATTAATTTCCTTAATTATTATTTTATCCCATTTTATTTATCCCGTGCCTTTTTATTTAATTTTTGGGAATAATTTGAGGTATCTTCCTTAAGAATGCTCAAAAGATAAGAAATGATGGGTGTGAACTATTCTCTTTGTTCAATTACTGTCATATTCCTCTCCAAAGACCATTCGCCTTCCTCCTCACTGGAATTTTATAGCAAGAATCCCATAAATTGCTTTTTTATAGAATATTGTCTATGAATTTATGATATTTAGTTGGCTCATGTCATCGAACTCCATAAAAAGTAATAAATTAAATCAACAAATTTTGAAATCTTGGAAGGGCTGTTTGATCTTTTGGGAACCAATAAAAAATTTCTTTATAGTTTGAATTTGCATAAATAAAGAATTTATTTTATGTAAATTTATGAATATAATTTTTTTCCTCCATGTCATAAACCAGGATAAAGTGTTATATACAGATAATTTAATATGATTTTAAGCAATTCCTTCATTGGTGAATTATTGGTGTTCATTTACTCAGGCATAAAAGTATATCATTCTTCTTTCAAAGCACTACTTTTATACAATATAATGCAAATATTTGTGCAATATAATGCGATGTAATGCAAATATTTATCTCAGATGTCTGAAACGCAACAAAAACAGCAGAATCTGTTACATATATATAGAAATTCCTTCTATAATCACAATACTACAATATTATTCAAATGTGTCACCAATGCGTTTGGAAATGAATCATGACCAACAACTATTCTATATTATACATGTCTGTTGAAGACTCAAATGAACAATTATCTATTTCAAATCTATTTTTTAAGTCTTAAATAGAAATATCTAGAAATAAAGACTCCACCGAAAAATTCGAACAGTATAAAGTATCGGGTTTTTTTTCTACGAAACTGCATAGAAAGATTCCTAAAATCTATCTCTATCTTAGTGACCGAGTTAACATATAATACTACTTAGAATATAAACAATATGTATTTTTAACTACCTCAGTCTAAGGTTTTTCCCATACAGAAAATTCAATTTTACACTAAATCGAACAAATTTATTTACTTCATTAGCAAGTTTATGCAGATTCAATGTCATTTTTTCAATGCAAATTAAAACTTTTCATCGTTGGGCTTGTAAAAAGGAAATAAAATATTATATCAAATTGCTTAGCACCAGTTCTATTCAGAATTTCAGAATCTTAAAAGTAATGCTTTTTCTTATGACAGTCCAACACCTCAGACCTGGAGATAAGAAGTTCCAAGGTTTGTGATTGGTTCTCGCTATAAAAGGGGTATGATGGTAGATGAGTATAAAAAATGTTAGGTCAGCTACTGCCTACTGGGAGAGGGGGGGTTGTATTGAGGTCAATAATGGCCCTCTGGACTCAAGTTTTGTTCTCGTCAAATTATCGCAACCACTGATCATTCAGATTTTTCAGTGTGCCTGCGACCTGTCGATGTAGCTGTAATTAAAAGGAGAAAAAAAAGATTTAAAAAGCGAAAAAGTATTTCCTTGGTTTTTGTCATTGTAGTTACACAATAATTTACAAAGATTTCTTAAATTTAGCATGATTTTGTGAATAGATTTCATAGAGTATTTATTGTAAATGATACTTTAGTAAAAAATTAATGCTGCATTTCTGTGTTTCTGAAAGAAAATCTAATGAAATATTTCTTTAGAAATATTGAGAAGTTGGTTAATTTCCTTAAATGTTATAAAGAACTGGATGCTTTCAATTCAGTAGCCACTTTGTCGTTTTGCTGCCCTTTTAGTGCACTGTACTTTTTAACTGAACACGATGATTTGCTTATTTCTTGTGTTGTAATTTTTTTTTAATTTTTTCTTTGCTCAAAAATTAAAAATTTACAAAATATTTGTACTTAAAATGCATATGCGATTACTATATATATTTGAAAATGAAATAAACGTTAATAATCTCTAAATAAAGAAGAAATATGACTATTTATAAAATGAAGTTTAAAATATCCAAGAAATTCTAACTATTATATCGCAACTTATAAATTTTTTTATTAATCCCGATTTTATATCTAAGATTTTTTATTGACATCGCATTCCCTCTGATTAGTCTGCTATAATTCTTCCTTATTAGATATAGTTACATTTAACGTTACGTTTTTAACTTTTTTTAAAAAATAACGATAAAGTCATTGTTACAATCTTCAAAATAAATAGTATCTTTATTTTAGTTACTAAATAATTTACTTTTTTTGTTACCAAATAATCGTTATTTTCAAAAATCAAGCAAAAACTTTTGATTTTAATAAATTCTTAATAAAGTTAATTCAGGGTTTGAAAGTTTAATGATTGAAATTGAAACTTTTGAAACTGTCCTTTATAACTCGTCTGGAAATATGAAATATTATAGTTGGAAATAATTTAAATTGGAAATTATCTTGAAGCAAATTTTTTAACAGAGTTCTGGATTTCAGCACGCTGCATTTCTAAGCAATGGAAAAGAAATCTATGATATTGATTTCCTTCTCATAAATCACTAAAGTTTTAATTATTTTGGTTTCCGTTTAGTTCCCAAATCAATCACCTTCGATAACTCACTTTTGTTTCGCAGAAAAGTAATCAAACTTGCTCTGTAATACGAATTTTCTTATGATTTTTGAATTGAATTTTTCATTTGATCAGTTCTAGATTAAGTGAAAATCTTCTTTCTTTAACATTGAATCTTTTGTAAACGAGTACGATTTCTGATACAACTTATTTCCTTTCTTTGCTATAATTGTTTCTAAAGAGAATAAAATATTCATTATGAAGTTACTGAATATCTAAGTTCATTCGTTGATAGAGAGATCCTTTTTCTATCCACATTAAATGGTTGGCTTGTAAGAGCCGTTACATGATTTCATGAAGAGTTTTAACGTGACTGTTAAATTGTCTTTTGTCCAGAAACGAAATGGATCAAGATTAGATTTATTATAAGGAAGTATATTGTAGGAGTACTTGTGTAACTTTCATTTTCAGAACAAATGACATATTTTAAATCCTTATGAAGCATTTTTATTTTTAACATATAACACACTCCGAGAGAAAACTTATCACGGAAGGAACAATGCTTCTGTTTTAGCTATACTACCTCTATAAACGACAGCACTTACATGTTTGTATAAAGCTGCAGTTTTCTATATTTTATGTATACTAAAGTTAAAATAATCTAGAATTGTTTTAACTCAAACTATGAGACTGCATTGCCAAAGTTATTTTCTCCAATTTTCTTATGGCTTAGAAAATGTTATATTATAGTTCACAGCTGATAGATAAAGCAATGAATTGATAAATATATCAGACAGATAAAAATGTAAAAATTTGAACCATCTTACATCATTATTCTTTTTTTAAATATTGCAAGTATTATTGTATATTGAAAATATTATTATATATATTTTATTTATAGATAATTTTATATTATGAATAGACATGTCTTAATTTACAACAGAAATACAATTCATTTAACAGCATTTGCTGTAATGTTTTAAAATTTTACACAAATGTCTTTTTCTCCATACATCCTGTGGTAAACCATCATTAATAATGATTAGAAGTTTAGAGAGTTGGCTGCCAATTTAGGTAACCTCCATGTGATCTTAAAACGATTCAAATTTACGAGATGCATCCCAAAATATTTCTCCTTTTGCTTCAAAACTGCTTGTAAATGTAACTAACTAAATTGAACTAAACCTATGGTTATGCAGTTTTTTCAAATGCACATATTTCCGCTAAAGTTAGTATCCGAATATAAATATTAAACATATTTAAACTAACTTTACTTTTTATATATCACTAAATGCATGCAACATTATAGTGGAATCCATTTTTTAAATGAAACTGGTGCTAAATTTTATTTTATTTTTATTTGGTAAAAATGAGAACTCAATAAAGAATTACTTTTATATCGAACTTTTTGAAATTTGTTCAAAAAGTAAAGAAAACCAAAATATACTTTCCTTTTTATAGACAACTATGGGATTTTTAAAATAAAGTACTTTTAATGTTTGGTGATAAATAATAAAAATTAAAACGACAATAATCCTAAGTGTCATAATAACTAATCGTATAAAAACTTCCTTCTAAGCGTTCTTAAGCATTTTTTAGACATTAATCATAAAGGAAACTTTTCAAAAAGTATATTTTGTAGGAAACTCTTTTGAATTTTTCAAAGAATTTAAAAAGTATCCTTCTTAAAGAGAATGTGACGAGAAAAAAATCATTTCCATATCTTGTTATTATGTACAACTAAACGATCAAGCTGTTATGGTAAAATAATGTAATGACGCGTTTCTGAAAGATGGATTAGACGACAGAAACTTGTCAAGAAACCAGCGTTTTCGAAAAATGCTCCACGTTCTCTTTCAGAAAGGTTTCAACTGAAAATCAATAAAAGTATATAAGATATTATAAAGGAAAATATTAGTATTATGGTATAATTTCTAAATGTTGACATTTAAAATAAATCTTTCACTATCAATTATATTTTAAAGACGATACAGAGAAAATTTCAATTAAAAAGTTTTAAATTAAAATAATTTGATTTTATTTATTGAAGATGGAAATAAAAATTTCATTTGAATCTGATTTTTCTTTTTAAGAATATATGCTGAACATTAAAAAAATTATTTTAAAATAAGATATCTAATAATTACCTCGAAAACAATTTAATCCTTGTTTAAACGTTGAAAAAAATTGGACACTTCAATAAAGTGTAAATATTAAGCTGAAATAATC
Organism: Argiope argentata; assembly: GCA_026289955.1. NCBI lineage: Eukaryota > Metazoa > Arthropoda > Arachnida > Araneae > Araneidae > Argiope > Argiope argentata. The sequence goes on along the minus strand of JAOUZG010030984.1, from coordinate 3,043,110 downwards.
TCTTATTATAACATCTTTAAAAAAATATTTTTTATAAGACTTTCTAACTTAGTCTAACAAATAATTATAATTAGAAATATGTTCTTCTCAACTAAAGTAGTAATAAATATTTAGCCACTGCCTTTTTTATCCTATGCAACAATTCAATCGTAACATTATCATAAAAGGATACATTTTACATTGATATGTACTTTTAAAAGGAATAAACAGTTGTAAAATTAAATCAAAATAAAGATTTTTCTTAGGGAAAGTGATGCAGACAAGCACCAAATACATCTGTCATTAAATTAAAAGAATGGAAACTTTTGATTTTATAAAAACTTTCAGTTTAATGCTCCTTTTAAAATTAGATTTACAATGAATTTCGTATTTTTACTCGAAATCAAATTGATGATATCAATTTAAATTACTGACCAAATATTTGTTATTTGAAATCAAAACGAATTTTAAGTACCATCCAAAAACCCATTTTTCTCTCAGATTACTACTGTATTGTGAAACTAGACGATTGAAAAATTTACCAAAATCATTCAAAATAAACATTTTATTTTTTAAAATAAACTATAATAATTTTAAATATATTCGACAAGAAAAATATTTTGGTTCAGGGGAAAAAAATTTGCCTCCTTTAATGAATGTTTACAAAAATTTTATGTTATTATCTTGTTTTATTTCATATATATAGTGAAACGAGTAAAATGCATTGGTAGCACATTATAAACGACAGAAATCCGTCGATATAGGATAGTTTTTAATTTATTTTTTGAGTTACTTGAAAGTAAGCCGCAATTGTCATGCAGAGTAAAAAATGGATCTATTCTTTTCGATATACTTAAGTATTTAAATTTATTTTAATGGGAATTTCATTTTTTTATTTCATATATAAATAAATTATAAATGTAAATTAGGGATACATAAAGGATAAATTATAAGAACTTCTTTTCTCGAGAAAAAGAATAAACATTTTCATAATGCTTTTTATAAAGCGTTATCTTAGAATAAAATAACACAAGACAATTATCAAGAATAAGTAGATATTACTTCAAATAAATATAAGTTTTTGAAAAAAAATAATAGACCTATGAAAATACTCAACCATCGATACAATTCTTATTTTTAAGTCAATTTATGCAGTTATAAAAGGTTTTAAAGTGTGCTAGAAGAAAAATAACTCAAATTCGATAAAGAATTAAGAAATGAGCCCCTTTCAATAAATTTTTAAGAAAATGATATCATCGTTTGTTATTTTTTATGTTCAACTAGACTTTCGAAACACTTTCATAAAATAATTTAATGACGCGTTTCTTTAAGATGGATTAGACTACAGAAACTTATCTAGAAAAGACAGTTTCTGAAAGAAGATCTGCACTTACTTAGGATTTTTTTTTCAACTGGCAAGTATTAGAAAATGCAGCAGACAGTGAAAAAAGGATAAATGACTTCAGTTTTTATGTAATAGCTCAATTTCACAATAAGTTTTAAAATGATTATCTTAAAAATCTTTTAAGCTTATATTAAATTTAAAGTATTTGGGTATGGAAAATAATTTTATAGTAAAAACTAAAATTAATCCATTGCTTTTATTTTTATATATTTCAAAATTAATTGTAATATATAAAAAAATTATTTTAATTGAAATAATTAATGGTGTGAAAGATATTATTTAAAATTCGAAAACTATCATATTGGGAAAAATTCTATTTCAGTTCAAAATGAGCTATAGCTAGGATATAAATTTGAAAAGTAAAGAAAATTAATTATAAAATAGTAGTTAGCTTAATTTTAGTTTAATTTAAATAAATATTAAATTAAATTAATAAAAAATTTAATTATTTTAATAAAATTTAAAAAATTATTTTTTTAATTTTACTTAATTTTAATAAATTTTTAAAGTTTCTGTGATCTAAATAATCAACAATCTATTGATTTTATAAGAGGAAAATTCTATAGGAAATATACATTAATAATATTTAAGAATAAAGTCTTTATTTTTAAACATTGATGATGAATGTATCTAATAAACTTTAACTTTTTGCATGTTTCATTGCGACTTAAATATAGTCAGTGCAATTTAAGGAAGACATTTTTAATGTTCAAAGTAAGATTAAAAATGAATATCCTTCAATAAATATTAAAAAATAAAGATGTGTATAAAATTATTATTTTTCATTGTGTTATATATTCTTATATAAAATATAATAGAAATCGATTTTGGTTAAATATATGAAATAGCCTGTTCCTTCAGATGAAGAAGACGACAAACTGTCGAGAAAGCAGAGTATTTTAGAAAGAAGGTCTACACTTGCTTTGGGGAAACTTCTTCAACTGAGAGGCAGCAGAAAATGCAGCTGACAGTAAAACAAGAAAGAAGAGTGGTAAAAGAAAGAAGTGATGAAACACTCTTAGGACTAAAATCAATCCGCCAAAGAACAAAACTGTCCGAAGAGCTGACTCGGAGTTTGCAGCAATCAACTGGAACGCTAGTCAATTCGTCCACCCTGCTACTAGTCTTTTTGGAATCAACTCTCACATCTAGAGAAAGAAAAATCATTGTTTCTAAAAGAAAACAAAGAAAATTGATTTTAGTGTACAAGGAAATGCAACAATTGGCAATTATTTTGATTGTCTTAAAGCTTTAGTTCGTTTTTACAAGAATAAATGCTATCGTTGTTTTAAATTATAGTTTGTACCTGTATTATTTTAAATACCCCCCCAAGACGCATTGTATTAAATTTTTTAACAATTCTTAACACATACAACGCTGACTTAGAAACTGTAATCTGGAAGCTCATAGTTATATTCTTTATCTACTGAATATGCTCCTAAAATAATTTTTTACGTATGTTATTAGAAAGTCAATTTATGCTTATTAATGGGATTCTAAAATTGAAAAGAAGTTTCCAGATGATGGAACTTCCGTAGATTCTATTTGTTGATCACCTACACAAAATGGCATTTTTGGCAACGCAATAACTGGAAATTAAAATTTTTCTCCATATAATTTAAAACAAGAATATATAAATATAATGAACAAACAAATCTCACTCTCACTCAATCACTAAATGTGTGTGTGTGTGTGTGTGTGTGTGTGTGTGTGTGTGTGTGTGTGT